>JANHFM010001273.1:73960-97571 GCA_032468115.1 Grayia smithii
TCTTCTCTCTTTAGTGGACCAACTGTTTCCTTGATTTTTTTCTTGTTATTTATATGTTGGAAAAAACTTTTTTTATTATCTTTGACTTTTGTTGCAAGTTTTTGTTCATTCTGAGCCTTTGCTTTCTTGACTTGGTCTTTGCAGATTCTAGCTATCTGCTGATATCCTGCCTTAGTTATGTGTCCCTCTTTCCATTTTTTGTACTTGTCCTTTTTGTCTTTCTTTTTGTCTTTTTGTCTTTCAGCTGTTAGTCACAGTTGCTTGACTTGCTAAATTACATTGGAAGCCAGAAAAGAATTTTGTTTCTACTTTCCTGCTTCGATCCTGGTTAATTTAACGTTATTATATCACAGCAAATACCACTTTATTTTCATATTGTTTTGCTAATTTAGAAACTTAAGATTTTTTCAATAGATTGATAATAAAACATAATGCTAAGAGAGAGACAGTAAGAGTAATTTTAACTAACAGAGTTGTTCCGAGTTGGGTGGCATAGAATATTTGTTTATTTGTTTGTTTGTTTGTTTATGCATGTATTTAGCTAGCTAGATTTATCTAGAATGACACTGTGAATTCTAGTCCTATTTTAGGCATAAAGCCTGATGAGTGACCTTGGGCCAGTCACTCACTCTCTCTCAGTCCAAGAAAGCAGTCAATGGCTAAGCATTTCCAAAAATAACTTGCCAAGAGAACTCCAGGGAGTTGTCCAGGCAGTCATCAGGAGTCAAGATAGATTCAAAGGTTCTCCTCACCCTTCACAAAAATAAATGAGTAAAGGAAGCCATTTAACATCTATTTCCTAAGAATACTTACAATAGTTAGTTTTCATTCACAGCCAATTTTTTCATTTTTATTCACATATGAACATCTGCATAGATACAAGAGTGATAAAAATAAAACATATTTTAGCAGAGTTAAAATCTACAGACTACAAAACTTTAAGAAAAATGCATATAATATATTTGACCTATTATGTATTTTTCTCATATATTGCTAATAAATTGAAAGACAGATACAGCAGCATTTTTAAACAAAGTTGTTGACTAAACAGACTTGGAATTTAATTCTTCAGCGCCAATGAGGTAGCTTATTTTGTGTTACATAACTGTCTGTCAAGTTTACTTCTTCCATTCATAATTTAATTAATATTATTCTGTGCTTACAGCAAGCCATAATTAGCCATTATGTTTGAATAAGTAAACGATTATTTCTCCATGCCATCTAAAGCATAGCAATTTACAATCCAACTTTGGTTTACAACTTCAAAACAAATATTTGCTGGATTAGGTATGATAAGGGAGGAACAAGAAATGTGTGAGTCTAGAAATATCATATACTAATGCCAAGTCCTTAATTTCTTGAGTATTTCAAGGGAATTCTTGTTGCATTTGTAGAAACATCTTCTTAACTTCCTCTTTTACCACTTCAGCTGTCAAGGGATTTATAGAAACACAGTTGTCAAATATGCAGTTTCTAAAATGGAAACATTAATTAAAATGTATCAAAGCAGAAGTTTTAATATATAATTTCATCTTAGCTCACTGAAAACTATATTCCCTTCCTACTTTCACTTCAAATTTAGAGCAGCCTTGCTTAAGCAAATATGTGCAGATATGTTGAAGTACAATTTTCATTATTTCTAATCAATATGGACAGT
The DNA here is from genome assembly GCA_032468115.1 of Grayia smithii. Lineage (NCBI taxonomy): Eukaryota > Metazoa > Chordata > Lepidosauria > Squamata > Grayiidae > Grayia > Grayia smithii. The sequence goes on from JANHFM010001273.1 coordinate 75,618, forward strand.
ATCATTCTGGGAAAAGCTGCTTTAGTCTACTTTTATATGGATGTCATATGCTTTCCTATTGACCTTTCATCTAGCAGCCTTTGATGAATGAAAATTGCTTATCAAGCCTTGTTGTTTATAACTCATGATTAATATTATAACTATGATTATGACCTGTGACCGATTATTTGCTGTTGTGTCTCAAATGCACTTCTGTGCTTGGAGACAGGATTGACAAAAGTTGAAGCAAGAATCTGTATAGCGTCTTTAAATCTTTGGCTAAAGCTTAACTTCTTTCTGCAAGGTCTTGCTCCATTAATCCTCCAAGACAAATTCTCCTCATCATGGATCAAGGCTGTCGAGTCCAACTTTGCCAAACTAGGCTTCTCCCCAGCCTCAATATTTAAGTTGGACTACGACCAAGCAAAACAAACCTTGCAACAAAGTGTAGAGGACATTGAAAGGCAAACAGACTTAGGGAAAGCTCCATTGTTCCTGGCTCCAGATACCATTAGATATGCCAGCTATCTTAGCCAGTTGGAAAGCATTTTCGCTCGCATGGTGCTATGCATGTCCATCAGCAGTCCTCTACGGCAAATATAAAAAGATAACATTGACTGAAAGCTTCTGTTCCTGTGGCTCAGGAGAGTTGGAGACCGTTGGTCACATACTCCTTTGAAGTTCCTTTTACAGAGAGATTAGAAAAAAAAATATCCTTCCAATAATTGCTAGTATCCTGGCTGTTCCAACATTGCTTATCTCCAGTGGCTGCTTAAGGATGAACAATCCATAACTACAGTGCAGGTGGCGAGATTCTGCGCAGGAGCACTTGGGATTCATCGGAAATGTGTCTAATCCACTACAGCTATTTTATACAACAAATGTGGCAAATCCTTTGCACTGCTTTCTTTTCCCTTTCAGTATTAAACTGACTATGGGCTTCACAGTTTGTGGATTGTAATTTTAGTATAGTTAGACCATCTGTAATTGACAGACTGGATTTTATCATAGATTTTATCTGCTATTTATTATTTTATTTTGGAATTTTCAACTGGATACTCACTGAGTGTTTTTATTTGTTCTGGTCTCTGGTCTATGACTATAATAAACTGAAATTGAAATTGCCGTTACTGTGAGCTTATGCACCGCAGACAAATTCCTTGTGTGTCCAAACACACTTGGCCCATGAAGAATTCTATTCTATTCTGTTCTGTTCTGTTCTGTTCTGTTCTATTCTATTCTATTCTATTCTATTCTATTCTATTCTATTCTATATAATAATTTGATCCTTTCTTCTAAAACAATGTTTCCTGATGAGACCTCCCGAGTTTCTTGGTGACATAGCAACTGCTTTTTAAGTTCCCCTAAAATACAGCTGGCCCCACTCTTGCTGGTCTTCAGAAAGGCTTTAAAAACCTGATTACCTTCTGGGACATTGGGTTTGGTTGAATGGAGTTTCCATCTGGAGAAAATGCCTTTTAATTTGAACTGTTCTTTTGCTTGTTTTCTTTGGCTGTTTTAAGTTGCCCAAAAGCACAGTATTTGACTTTGGCATATTCTTAATCTATATATACAATACATTCTTAAAATAATAAAATAAAATAATCTTCAAAATATATTTTCTTAACATAGAGAAGAACTTTTCTTTGCTGTGGGATCATCCACTCCCTGGAGTCTTAACTTTCCTCTAGAAAATAAATAAGCATCTTCTTTGCTATATTTTACTTCATGCTAAAGTGATTTTTTAAAATAACTCCCTTGACATTTGACAATATTAATGTGTTAATATTGCTTTATCTTAAAATATTTTAACATAATCTTTGATAATTCTTTTGTATTCTACAATCTTTGGTGTCCTGTGTATACAGGCAATATATTTAAATATTTTAAATAAACAATAATAATAAATTGCCCAGGGAAACCTTGAATTGTGTGGGATGATACCAGAAAGCATATTCTTTTGGAATTAGAGCAGCCTTATTGCCACACTGAAGTGGAAGTATCCTGCAATCAAATTATATAACCAATAGCTGTAATCATTTAATTTATCTATGATTTTTGAAAATACACAAAATTCATACTTTAAGCTAGTATTTGGAGGGGAAAAGAAAATTCCAAAATAATATCTCCTTAACTTGACTAAGCTAACTTAGCTTTTTGGTCAGTAACTTGGCTCACTGTCTTGTAATCTAATCACACTGACAGGAATGAGACTACTCAATGTAGACAAGCATAAATAAAGATGCATTAATTGGAAAAATCTCTAACTAAGAAAGAAAAACTTCTAACACTGATGTGAAAAAGAAATCTCCATCACTATTGGCTTTTATCAGCCTTATCTCAGTTTTCAGTTTCCCACTTCTCTGTGCATACATGACTGGAGAAAAGTTTTAAGTAAGTTTGTGATGGGCGCTGGGGGGGGGGTGTCAGTGCAGATCAGTTGGCAGAGTTTAATAGGATCAGGTCAGTGTAATCCTGTTTTATCCATTGTAATTCAAGCAGCAACAGGGACCTCAAACAAGAGGGGAAGGGGCTTATAAAAGATTTTGTGGTCATACCACAAAGCCAGGGGCTGGAACCATAACAAAAGCATGAGAGAGGATGAAGTGGATTGAAATAAATAGATTAGAGGGTTCTATGGTCAGGGCCCAGCAGGGGAGAAAAAGCAACCATAGAAGAAGCAGACTCCATTCTTTAGGATCCAGTTAGCTTTTGCTCTTCTCTTCCTCCTCCTCCCACTTGCCCCCGCCCCCAAGACAGAATTTTCTCCAAAATGGTTTCCCTTTGTTTTGCCTCTTGTTGGGGAAGAGTTGGGGAGGGGTTATCCTATGGAATGAGTCAGTGCAGTAGAAGACGTTTGGGGAGTGACTTAATTTACTTTTTCAGCTGTATATACCCTGGACTTAATATTACTATTAAAAATTAAGCTATTTGAAGAACATGCTGCCTTAAGCCCAGGATTTTATAATGAGCTTGCTAATTAGTACATGTACTGTTAGAATATCCTGAATAGCAGTTGCTCCTAAAATAGTAAGGCTTGTTCTCCTTAATTTGGATGGAGTTCAGTACAAAATTATACAATGCATTCATCTCTGAAATATGGCTAACATGTATGGCTATATTAGGCCTTCAGCTGTCATGATGGATACTGGGCAGTCTTACTGATTTTCCTTATCAGGCTGGAAAACTGTTAATATTTGGTCATAGAAAAATATTATAAGATATTTGAGGGGCAACTGAAATGGCTTAGTGCATTTTTGTGACTTTTGCTTAAAAAACATATGACGTATGTTCTTTATTTTGAAAGGACAATGACATTTGCTCTCTTGGAGAGGAGGGCTTGACGAATTGCAAAAAAGAGAGTTTCCTAGTTATAGCTTGAGATTTAAGGCATCGTATTCCGTTTGTCCCTTGACATGACTGCATACCAGAGCAACAGCAAGATGAGCTAAGCAATGGAAATAACACTTGCATTTGAAACTGGGTGGAACTTTTGGTGTTCAGATATTCCTGCTTGTCTGTACTTGAGTAGAGCAGCTTTGGGAAATTTTGAAATGATTTTGCCATGAACAACTTACCCAGTCCCATGCAGTGTGAATAATAAATGAGTTGAACAAATTGGCCCAACCAACAAGCTCCTGTTAGGGAAGTCTAGGTGCAGCTATATAGAGTTTCATTTTTTATGACCTGTCTGCATTGCAATTTTTGTGAGCCTTAGGCACTTTGACCTCTTTTCCTAAAAATAATAGCATTAAAACTATATTTTTCTTCATACTTTTACAGAATAAATATTTTCTAAATTCTTATAATCTAATATAACAAGCCTGTGAGAATTATTACATTATCTTACTGACATTTAATATATGCCTGAGCTTTTAATTTGAATGGTATGCATATTTTAATTGTATTTTATGTATTGGTATTCTGTTTATTGTGTATATTTTAAAGGCTGAAAGGCAAAGCATGAAAATACATAAGTTACTTCATTTTTACTATTTCTGATTTTCAAAAAGTTAAAACATTGTGCTTAATGGGTAAATCAGTTTTGCTTTAGGGTGGACCAAATATGCTCCAGTGCTCTACGTGACTCACCAGACTGCTTGAGTTCCTTCTAGAAAGAGACCCAGTTCAACCAGGCATACTTCAACCAATTATAGGAAGTGTCAAATATGCCAAATTCTAGCTTTTCAAACCTCTGGAAACCTGACACTGGCTTATAAATTATCTTGCCATTAACATATTTTTGTCTCCACAGCCATACCTGGTCTCTTTGGAGAAGCATCTGGCTGGCTAGTCTGGAAGCACCTCCTTTGGTAAGCAGAATCTAGTAGGCAGGGAGCACTTCAATATGTGTTTTGGGATGGTTAAAATAGGCAATCAGTTCTAACGATGTAATTTATAATTCATGCAAGTTGTCTCCATACATATGGTGTTGCTTTTGTGGGTCAATGTTTCAGGTACTTTATTACTATGACAGTTTGATTTGCCTTCATGTTCAAGTTATCCCTCTCATATTTATCCTGTTTAGATTGATGAAGATGAAGATTGATCTGGCGGTGGATACCCTTCCGAAGGCCCTCCAGAAACCCAGCTAGTTCAGAAGCCGGTGGTGGGCCAACCTTGGGAAGCCCAGCTTGCTAAACTGCAGGCAGAAGGATGTGCGTCGTGGAACTAGCCAGCCGTTAAGGAAACTGGCGAGACCGCCTAACGGGAACCTTTCTCGGCGCAGCCTTGGCGGCGACGGACAGAGATAATAGCAGCGTTAACCCTGAGAAGGAAAACCGCCTTCTGGGGGAACTCTGGGACGCATCCGCACCGTTTTACTGGCAGTAATCCAGACGGGTTTAGCCGCCTTCGGGGAGATCTTTTGCTGCGCGAGCCATGGATTTCCACGAGGTCCCTCACCCAGGTGCTAACAAGGCCCGGTGTGTTTAGCTTTCTCGAGTTGAGCTGAATGCTCGGACCCCAAATAGTGCTAGTAGTTGTAGTAGTAAAGATCTTGCCATGGGAAAGGAGTGAGATCAGTTGGTTGGAAGCGGCCGCTAGGTGAAAACGACTCCGGTGTTCACATCTCGGATCCAAATTATGACTAGAAGGCCCCAGTTCCTGACCGCAGACTTCTAGTAGAGACTCTCATTCAAAACTCAAATAGCTGTTAAGTCTAAAGCACAGAAGTAAATCCTTCTGCTTTTGTCTCTTAATGAAACAACTGCTGCGCGGATCCCCCGGCCAACGTCCTCTCCTCTCCTTCCACATGATTGCTGCCTCCCCCCGGGCTTTGTCCTTCCAGGTGCAGTCTTGCGCTCTTCTAGTTCTCAAGCTATGGAGAGTCTGTGGACTGGTTCTGGCCTGGCTTCTCGGCCACAAAATCATAAAGTTATCGGAGGAAGCGTTGGGTCCCTCTTGGCCTTCTTATGCAAGGAGGAGAATACGATTCTTCCCTTTCCTCTATTTCCCCTCTACTCAATTCCCAAAGGGGCTGTTTTCCTGACAGTTTTGGCAACGAAAGCTTTTTTAAAAGTTTTTCATGTTTTGATCTGCCTTCAGAGTTTTACGGCTAACAATTCTACCGTTTTCGATTATAAATTGGAATAGAAATATGTGGAGACAACAAGCTTACCCGTTTATAACTTCCTTTGGCACAGCGCCGCTTTTCTGCCGTACAGTTGGGGTGTGTTTTAATTAAAGAGGCCATATTGCTAGGCTGCCAAAAGGCCTCCCACCAAATAGAAGCCAGATCGGGTCATTCCCAGATTTTTCTCCATTGCAAAAGTCTTCTTATGCAACTTATGGGTCTGCCAAAGCAATCCGCCTTCACTCTGACAAGGGATCATTGGCAGACCCCGGGGCAGGAGGGTCGCTTAAAAAGATAAGCCAGCTTGCCAATCACGGCAGAAATAATTAAGCCAATTAAGTCAATACAAACAGAAGCAAGACGCGACCCTTCTGCGGAGCAAGAAAGGAGGGAGAGAGAAAGGTGCCTGGATCGCTCGCACGCGTCCCGCGCCTGGGCTGCTCTCTGAAGATTCGCTGGGGTGGGTGGGATTTGGAAACGGCCACGGAACCTGGAAGTGGAGGCGGATTCGCTGCCAGGAGAAGAATAGTAGACCGTTTGCCGGTGGAGACTTGGCGAGGCCCCTTGTTCACCATGTGGAGGAAACCTCGGTGACCAAGCCTCCAAGCGAAGGGGAGCAGATACTCTAGCCGTTTTCTTCTGCCTCGGCCCCCAGCCTTGCTGTCTTTCGCGGTGGCGAGAAACAAAACATCCTTTTTGTTTTTCTAGATTGAGCTTGTCCTCTCGGGACAAGAAACGAATCAACTTCCCTCGATTATTATCTTAATTGTCCCCCCAAAAGAAAGAAATAGCTACTTTCATCCTTTAAAAGAGAGAGAGAGAGAGAGAGAGAGAGAGAGAGAGAGAGAGAGAGAGAGAGAGAGAACAGTTAAAATTCATACACAGATGTGTGTGTGTGTGTTTGTTATCAGTTCTACACATGTAAGTGTTAATGTAAGCAGGGATTTATTGTTAACTGCAAAACAGACAAATCCCAGTCCAACTTTCCCGACTGTTTTTTCAATGCAGCCCCAGCTTTCTGGGATGGGACCGTGGGCTTTGTAATGATTTGATGTGCAGATGTAAGTGAGATTTATTATAACAACAAATATAGGGATGTCAAAGCCAACTCTGGATTAAAGCCGGCAGCCAGAGGGGGGAAGTATATTAATTTCAAACAGCATCAGAGGCCAGTGTCTATTAACGCAAGCTATTCTTCAGGCCCCCCCATCAGAATTAATCATTGGGAGTTAATTTGAAGCGCAGACAAGTTGCTGTTAATTTAGTGCAGGGAGGCTGGGATGGAATAAAAAGCGGAGGTGCCGGCCAAGCCTCTTGGGTCTCATTAATCAGCGAGCTGAGACGGCCTGGCTTGATTACAATTTGCAAAAAAATTCATTAGGGTCTGGGCGATTGACAATTTTTCTCTCTCCCTGTGATCTGACTCATTAGGCAGCCAAATGAAAGCTGCAATGGTGAATGGTGGCATCTATCAGCCCCCCCCCCCCCTCGCTTGTTTATCTTCTTGGCTCCCGCCTCGGCCTCGGGGGTCCCGCTTAGGGCTTTTCCTGACCCTGCGGGAAGCGACCATTCTCCCTCCCTGCTCCGTTCAAATTATAGTAAGTGAAGAAGAAATCGCCCATCCACCAGGTGTGCACCTGGGAGGGCCCTTTCCCTCCCGCAGAATGTCTCTCTGTTCCCTCTCGTATAGAAAACTGTGGCAGACAGGGATGGACATTGTTTGCAGATGAGGGCAAAGGCTCTAACCAGAAGGCAGCTGAAAAATTCTAGGAAAGGTTTTGCAAGCTCCCGCAGCTGCTTTACAAGCGCCCGCCTTCCTGCCCTCTCTAACTTTTTGGAAGATGTTGAAACTGCCCTTTTCCGCTCAAATGGGACTCTTCAGCCAGAGGCAGCAGCGGCTTTTAGGACAGTTAGCATTATGGTGGAGCAGGCTCTCCAAGCCTTTGGGGGAGCAGCAGGCTGACCGGCCCAGAGTCCGAAGAGGCCCTCTTTAATGTGTTCCAGAGAAACGGTCCTTATGTCGGGCAGCGGCTCTTTGCAGCCGCACTTGTTCAAAACGCAATTCTCCCTTTTTTCGAAATCTAGAAAGCAGCATCGCCTAAAAGCGAGAAGAACAGGCGGCTGAGTGAGCCACACCGCTTGTTCCGACTTGGTGCATCGTCAGGCCCATCGGACGCAGTACTGGTACACCCCGGAGTACTGGTACAGACCCCGCGGCAATCTGAGACACCTCAGATCTTTCCAGTCACATTGATGGGTATATTTGTTTCTGTTTCACGAAGTGAATGGGTGGGGTTAAAAGGGTTTTTCAATCTTGTTCGCTGCCAGTTGTTAATTGGCAGGCAAGCGACAGAAACTCTTCGCGGTCGCCTCCTGCCTCTCCCAGGTTTCACTTGGTCAGGGAGCCAGCTGTCTCCTCTTGCCTCTTCTGCACAAGTCTGACGTCCAGCCCTAGCCTATTTTTAGCCAGTAATTTTCGTAGCTAGAGAAGAGCGGGAAAAGGAGCTGGGCATACCTATTTGCAGAAGTTGCCCTGCATGTTGGCCTGCATATTGTTACTGGGTGAAAAGCAACGGAAGCAACATTGTTTCGAGGTGGTGGTGGCGGTAGAGCCCGCACCTCATTCAACTTTTTGTGGCAATCTGTGTTGAAGCTTCTACTGAACTCCTTCTCCTTTTTTTACCTTCCTACGGTTGGAGCAACGTCGGAATCAGGCGTTTGGATCTAGACCGTGGGAAGCCCTCATAATCGGTTTGTCCTGCCCCCTTCCCTTCCTTTCCCTTCTTGTTTCCAACGATCTTGTCCGGAATTCAACCGGAAAGGTAGAATTGCTGGCACGTTGAACAAGCCTGGTCAAACCTTTTCCAAGAAAGAAAAAACTCAACAGGAACCTTTCCTTTTCCGTCAAGAAATGCAGGGTCTCCTCTCTGACCTGAACATCTCCCTAGCGCAGACCACCAAACCCGAAGACCAGGACACCCAGTGCCTCTCCCTCCTCCACTTGCCAAGAGAGGTAGGGTCACCACCCGCTACTCTACCAGGGTCCGAACTGGGGATACTGGCGCACTGCAACCCCTAAGCTTTCGGGCACTGTTTACAGCTATTCTTAGCAACGTCAGGCAGGTTTCTTCATCAGGCGCTCACCCTCTTATTGCCATCCACCCATCCCCGTCCTCAGTTGAACCCGGTGCCTCTTTAAACGGGAGACGGGGCTGTGGACGGGATCGGCACCAAAGAGGAAATTGCCGAGGAATTCCACAATCATGGGGTTTCGGGACTTAGAACTTCATACAGAAGAGCTGCTCAGTCTTGTCTATTTTTCTTTTTCTCGTTTGGGCATTTTATTCACAACATCATTATGTTTTGTTTCATTTGCATAACTTTAAAAAAGTAAACTACATTTGAAATAAATTAATTGAACACAATAGAAAAAACTCGTGCATTTAAAGAAAAGAGTGAGGAGAAACGTGACTTAGAATAAAGGGATAAAAAACGGAGGTGCACTGGAAAAATATCTCATTTGCTTCTCCATCGCTCCCCCCTTGAAAATATGGAGAGGAGAAGGAGGAGGATGGAACAGAAAGGAAAGGAAAGAAGAGGAAGAAGGAGCAGCTATACAAATTAAACTGGTAGTTTTCTTCCCCTTCTTTCATTTAAAAGAATTGGGGAAGGAGAATAACAGTGGGAGGAAAAGAGACCTTGAAATTTTTAACAATAAAATGTACTTTTGGAATGTCAGACTTCACCTCACTGCAAATTGGTCTTGTCACAATCAAAATACAGCAGCTGAGATCTAGCTTATATACAAAGTTGGACAGTCTCATAAATATGTAAATAGTTCCTCCAAGTCTTTTGATACTCCCTCTAGAAAAATGACACGAGTTTTCTGACTGATGGTTTATGAATGCATTTCAGCGTGGCCTAGTTAGTTTGGTTGGCGGTTCCTTCACTTGGTGAGTGAAAAATTCTCTATTATGCCCCAATTTGGGGAGGAGGGCCGACGGACGGGGAGGGGCAGAGAGGATGATTGTACGCGTGAGGACAGGAAAAGATCGGGGTTGGGGGAAAAAAACCTCTGTCAGATTTGTCCTCGCTCACGGCCTGGCCTGCTCCAGTTGCTGGTGCTGGCTCCGGATTGCGAACCGGCTAACGTGGACTGGGATAGGCACCACAATCTTGGGGTTTCGGGACGGCTCTCCGGTCTTAGAATTAGCATTGCCCGCCTTCACCCGTTTCCACTTGGCCCTCCTGTTTTGGAACCAGATTTTGACCTGCACTTCGCTGAGTTTGAGGGCATGCGCAATCTGGGATCGCTCGGTCAGAGAAAGGTATTTCTTGCAGTGGAATTCCTTTTCCAGTTCCAGCAGCTGTTCGCTAGTGAAGGCCGTTCGCCGCCGGCGGTTTTTTCCCGTTGAGGTGGTACTGTTTGGGTTCGCCGAGCTCTGACTGCTCTCCTCCAGGCCGTTGCCAGCATCGTCTTCCTTGTGCGCCGATTGGCCCGGCAGATTGTCGTCGGAGCTATAATCGAGATCGCTGTCCAGCGAGAAACTTTCCTCTTTGCCTTTCGAATCGTCCTCCGCTTTGGCGTCTTCTTTTCCCGAGGCTGCTCGTGTAGTGCCTGGAGGAAAGCCAAAAACAGCATCTGTTTTTATGTTTCACCCATCTTTTTGCCAGTATGCCCAAGAACAGCCTCCTCCACCACCACTACCACCACCACCACCTCCTCCTCCTCCTCCCACTCCTCCTCCGTGCAACCTGAGGGATGGGGAGAATGTAGCAGAATCCGGCTTGGAAGCAAGTAAGAGGAGAATGGGGACGAGCCAGGGACAGGGCAGAGGGACCGAGAACCATTTTCCTTGGTGCTCTGAGAAGAAACTCACTAACGTTAAAAGTTATTTTTCGGTGATTCGAGAAACAGAGTTTTAGAGCAGAGGCATCGAAATAATGAAAGCACAAACTTTCGGACTGAAGTCCGCCACGTTTTCCCGGAAGTGTCTGCTTCCACCAGCCCTTACACCTTTCGGATGCCACAAGACTCTTCGTTGTCAGCAAATTCATCGCAGATGGCAGTGTTCTTTGAATAGTTCTTTGCCCCCGTAAATCGCCAAGTGGGAAGCAGAACATCAAAATGGCATGCAAAAAGGGAAAGGGAGTTGGGTTCACCCATCCTGGTGCATGCCACACTTTTGTTTTGCTCATTCTCAAGACTTGCTCATTCTTTTCTTAAGCAAGGGACTTAAGAAGGCAATTCTCCAGGCTAAAGTGTCACTGCCTTCCTCTTTGGCTTACTAACTCCAAATTGCATTTTCTAAACGTCCCAAGTCTCTTCATAAACACTTGAACGCAAGGAGTCGATTAGGAGGATGATCCCTCAATGATCTATTGCTTAACCTTCCCCCTTTCCCCTGCCCTTGTCCTCGAAATCATAAGAGCAGCCATTAAAGAAGGAATGTTATGATATTATGCTACATAAATGTTACGTTAAATACCACAACACTCCCGTGTTCATGTTTCACGGACGATAGTAATGCCTTTCTAAATGCCTCAAATAATAATAGAATTACAGCAATAGAATAATAGCAACATATGCACACCATATAAGAATGGTGCCCATTTTTCCCCCATGTCCTTGAGGTTTTAATTTGCTGCCCATGAGAATTGCGTGGAAAACTAAGAGAAATGCAAATATTCGCATGAAAGCACGAATACATTCATAAAGTATACGCATTTCAATTTTCCAGGCTGCCTTTCCGGTTAGAATTATATGACCTGGGTGACCTGAAGACAAGATAATCGGCACCCCCACTCCGCTTCACTTTGGCTTCCTCGGCCAGGGCTAGCTTTGTAGCCAACGGTCTGCAGCACGTCGAGAAACGGAAACGCACTTGCCAGCCGAGGTACTTACCGAGAGAAGCCTGCACCGCTTCGGAGGCAGAGAAGGCCAGTAGTGAGCCCTCCTTGGCCAAGAATGCCTTGCCGTCTTCAGTTTCTGTCTGAATGGCATCCACCTTGTCAAAACTGCCCTGGAGAGCTTGTGGTGCAAACTTTCTCGCCGCCTCTTGGTGCTGCGGGGAAGCCGAGAATGTGCCCGGCAGGGTGGCCATGAGGGTGGAAGTTAAAGCCATGCCCTGTGCTAGACTGGAACAAAAACTGGTGGGTAGGCTGGGAATCTGGTGATGGTGAGGGTGTGAGGGCGGCAGAGTGGTCTGGGGCATGGCGGCCGGTGGTGGTGGAGGCGGCGGCAGGACTACTGGTCTGTAGGGCATGAACATAGGGTAGCCTGTGTAGACGAAGTGGCCCGGGCTGGGCTGAGGCGGGCTGCCGATGAGCGAGTCTATGCTGAAGGCAGTGCTGCTTCCCAAAGGGCGCGGCATCATCATGAGCGAAGGCTGAAAAGCTGCACTCATAGAGGCGCTACAGGCCAAGGAGGCGCGCGAGACAAGGAGCAGACGGGGCGGCCCAGTGGCTTTAGGGCCAGGTGCTGGCAGGGGACGAGGACGACCGGGAGTGGCAGCAGCAGCAGCGGCGGGAGTAGGGGACTGCCTGGACTGGACAACAGAGGGTCGAATTTGGGTCTCCCTGGCCGCGGCAGGAAGACATCGGGTCGAGTTGCCCTGAGCTGTGATCCAATCCAACCCGAGACACTTCCCCAGAAAGGCCGGCCTGCCTTCTTTCCCTCCCTCGGCGCGGTCTCTCTCTTGGGGCCCACGGAGAGCCAGACGCCAAGCGCGCTCTCTCTCTCGCACTCCTGGGTGTCGGCGGTACCTTTGAATCGCGCTCTTCTTTCTCATTCACGTTTTGCCAGGCTCGGAACCTTTCCGGACCCACGTGGCTGCTTCTCTCCCTCTTCATTGGCCAGGAAGTGTAAGGGAGAGGGAAGGGGAGAGGAATGTGCGGCGGAGGCGAAGAGATTTTAACTCCGCCCCTCCTCCGGTCCGCGGAAAGGGAGTCGAGTCCGGCAATCTGGTGGCGCATCCTCTGAAGCTTGGCTTGATGGGAAGCTTTCCGCACTCGTGCGGGGCGGACGCGTGCAAGAACAGGGGTGCAGTTTGCCGCCCACTGCTTTGCTTGTCTCTTGCCCTGACTGGGACACAGCGCTCGGTAGACCTGGTGCGCCCGCGAGGAAACGAGCCTCCCTGTTTCAACTCTAGGCTGCTCTGTGACCTGAGACACACCAACCGGAAGGCCAAGGCCCGGGTCTCCATCTGTCCCTGAGGGTGAGCAACAGGCAAAGATGGGCTGGGATCTCAACCCCTGACACTCAGCAGCTGTTTCCGAGTGCTTCATCCGATTCCTCCGCTTAAGACTTTGGATCCCGTCAGTTCCGTGCCGGTTTTATCCCTCGCCCCCAGACATCCTCCTCTGATCCTTTCGGAACGCTTCTTTTGCCTGAGGAAGGCTGGAGCTTGAAATGATCAGGAGGATCGGGGGCGCCAGAACTCGGGGAGATGGATTAGCAGCATTAGCCCCCACCCGCTCCGCGGCGCGCGCCTCACTGGTTTCCTCTCTCCTTCGTCAGAGGGGCTGTTTTGGCTATTGGAAAGAATGATTTAAGGGTCAGCGGCAGTGACGTAAGAAATTGTACACGGGAACTGTACTTGCCTGAAGTCAAAAGTTAGACGATATTTGGAGGAACTTGTCGTCCAGATGGGAGGACGGCTGTACTTAGCCAGAAAGCCTTCCTACCCGAGTCTGCAAGTGCTACTAAAATTTAATGACCTCTATTGGGGAGAATGCCTTTTGGAGACCCTAACAAGATAACGATCAGAGAGAAATGAGGGTCGTTACATGGGTAATGGGAATTTCTTTACAAGAATAGTTAATTGGAAAATAAAGAGTAATCGATATTTATGAATGTATCGATCCAAACCTTTGTAGATCCAGCCTTTCTCTGTCTTCTGTCTCCTTCACCCGCATTTCTGCCCCTTTGCACTACACGTTTTGTGTTTCCCGTAAAAGACCAGAAATCATTTGAAAAATCGCGTACCTTCCCCACACTTCGGTCCCTCCTTTTAGCAGCCTTTGCGAAGAAAACATGCACTCCCTGTGGCTGAAAAAGGAGTGAAGGATTGACCTTTCAGCTTCAGAGACAGGGCAACAGCAGAAGGGAACAGCAAGCCCGGACAGGCAGACAACAGGCTCATTTCCTCTCTCATACTTCCTTCTTCATTTCTATTAAGCCTGGCAGTTTCGCAGGGTATAAAACCTTAATCCATTCCTCCCCTCTGCGTTCCCGGCACTCCCCTCAAAATAGGTTTCCTCATTTCCTTATGCTCCCCTTGTATGATGATTGCCAGTTTGGGAAGGGGGAAATAGATTGGGTAGCGTTTCTGGAAAGACTCACTAACCTATTTTTGGAGAGCTTAGTTTGATCGTTGGTCGTACCATTTACCTATTACCGCCCGCTGGATGATTCTGACGCCTAGCAAGTGTTGTAACGATTAGGCAACGTCGATCCCAGACCCCTTTTGCAGTCTGCTGAATGCCAGAAAAGTACCTCTAAAACACCCCTCCCCCGCGCATATTTCCCACTCCATTCCTTGGGGAGATTTATGGCTGGGCAGAAAGGGGGCTCTGGGGGAGGGAGAAAGGAGGAGTCGTCTGCTTTTAGAAGTACCGGAAGCTCGTCCTTCATTCCCTGATTAATTTGGCTCCTCTTCCCATCTCGGTCTTGAGGGAACCAGAAGCCAAATTCAAAACCCGGGGTTCCTCGGACCCTGGTGACCCTGGTCCATAACATTTCCCGCACGCCTCCTTATCCTGCGGCAAAGGGCCACCCCGATGGCTGATCCCGATCAAGCAGCGCGGTCTTTGGGCTTGGCCGCGCTGTTGCTTCGACTCCAGGCTTGAGAATCGTTCCCACCTTTGCTGCGAGGCGGTTCGCGTCGTCAGGCTGAAGGAACGAGGAGTTTCGAATGTCGGGTTCTTTCGGGACGGAGTGACTATCCCCACTTTGAAGTAGCAGTTGCCTGCAGTTGTTGCAGGCTCAAGGATCTCGGAGAGCTTGTTGGAGGGGCTTGGCGAAGAGTTCTTGTGTAAAAGGAAACGTTCTCCCAACCCATCGGAGGCATCGATTTGTGAGGAGCAAACAGATGGAAGCCTCGTCTCTCCTTCCCTCCTTTTTCTTTTCTCTCTTTCGCTTCCTTCCTTCCTTTCCCCTTTTCCCAATAAACTATTTTATTCACCCTTTCGAAGAGATGATGGGTGAGAGAATCCGCTTCGGAAAGTCCCCCCCCCCAATAGAGTTGACGTGGGCAGCTGTAATGGAAGGCACCCCCCACCCTCAACTTTTGAAATGGCTTCTGCAATTATGTCAAAGAGTCATTCACTAGCCCGGACGAATTAAAAAGGACCGAGTCTGCTCCTTTTTCACGGGCAGGCCTCTCGCGTTTGCTTTTCAAAGCCCTTCCAACACGATGTCTTTCTTGAGAACAAAAGGCAGGACAGGGAAAAGAAAGGAGCCCCAAACTTGTAAATCGAACGTCAAGGGAACTTTGAAACAATCTAGAGCCCATAAATAATGATAAAGGGCCTGGCAAAAAGGCAAACCCATTCGATTAATAGAGATTCCCAGGCAATGATCAAGTGGCTTATTTAAAGAGGAATGGCATTCAAAACAAAAGCAAAAACGAAACATCTAAAGGTTTCATTTGCATTCGTCTAACTTGAAAGATTTTTATTTATTTTTTTTGCTTTTAAATGTGAGCAACATTTAGCTTTTCCTTAAAGATCCGGCCGGGAGCGGAGGAAGGGCTGCTGAACTAAAAAAATAAACTTTTCAAACTACCCCTTTTCCGCGTTGAAAGAAAGGGGTGTCTACCGTTGCTGGGGTGTCTATCTTGCCTGCCCGGAGAAGATTGTCAATAAGGCTATCAACAAGTTAAAGTTCTGAGTTCTTTGTTTTTTTAATGGAAGTTTATGAAATCAGAGACCTTCGGATCGTTCTGTACTTAGTTAACAGAGCATAGACATTTTATGTACTGGTGTTTTAAAACGCTTTCTTGTCCTTCTCATCTCGAAATTTTTATTTGCTCATTTACAATCAGAATGGATGTGATTTTTCTTTTGACTCAACAACGCCTGTCTTAAATTTGAACCAGAAGTTTCTTTTTGGTATTTCACTTAATGGCTGGGGTGGAGTCGTTTGATAGCAGATTAGGGAGTGATTATTTCGGTTAATGAATGACAATGCCTGATTTGTCTCCACTACCATTTCCCCCAATTTTTATCTTAATTATGACATGGTGATGATGATTTTTATCCTAACTTATATATTGTAAAAATATAAAAAGCTAGGCACTGCCAATAACTGGATTTTGTTTTCAATTGAAATTCAACTTTGTACCCGAAGGACAGAATGATGTTCTTGTAGTAGCTGAATAGTTTCAGCCAAACGAGAAAACTTGAGCGCGTTGTGCTCAATGAAAGAAATGAAAACCTCTCAGTCGTGGAGGGGGGAGGGGGGGTGAGAAAAAAAGAGAGATGGAGAGCGAGAGAGCAGGAGTGGGACTCGACCTATCGTCAGCCGACATTCCTCTTTGGTTTAGTGACCATATCGCGACGGGAATGATCTCCATTTGCAGAAGGCAGGCAGGCAGTCTTTCCTCCCCGGCTCTGCTTCCAAGAGTGCACCCTGAAGATGCCGGCATACACTCCTGGAGCGCCAACTGTCTTACCTGAGAGGTGAATGTATTGAAGATGTGATTGCTACCACGATAAAAACTTAGATGAAAATGGACATTTAATTTATATTACCGGTAGGACTGCAGGAAGAAGGTGGGGATAGGGATTAACATTTAATCCAGAATAATTAACCTGGATAAATAAATTATTTTAGATGTGAACATAAGTAATACCCTGCTAAAATCTGGACCATATGTTATACAGTATTGTGTAACTCTTCTGTTATCCAGTACAGGGTGAAATGCGTCCCTGTGCAAGTGTTTGTAGAGTATGTGATTTTTCCGAGGCTTGCAAGGGCCACTGGTCAAGCTTCGTCCTCTCTCGAGGCAGGAGGCCAAGGACCATTGGCTTGCTCTGAAAGAGACTCAACGATCCGCAGCATTTAATGTCTCAAAGGGACCTCCAGGTGAGAAAATGAAGCACTTTTTCCTCCGCTCTGTAGCCTGCTAGGTGCAGGCTGTGATTATGGTGGTTTTAATCTACCTCTCTCAGCAGAGGAAGCGCTGCGCTCTGGTGCAGATCAAAGACAGCAGAGCTCTTCTTAAAGCTGCAGTTCCGCTTCCGTCCCCGCCTGGGACTTGTAACCCGCGGGCTGCAGGTGTGCAGCCCCGTCTCCTTCCACCGTAGCGCAAGCAGGGC
Organism: Grayia smithii; assembly: GCA_032468115.1. NCBI lineage: Eukaryota > Metazoa > Chordata > Lepidosauria > Squamata > Grayiidae > Grayia > Grayia smithii. Next base: position 92,494 of record JANHFM010001273.1, read on the forward strand.
AGCAGAGAGAAAAGGGGTCTGGAGAAGACAAAGAGGGGCCCGCTTATTCCGCTTCTGGAGAGGCTGCCACCCTTTTGCGATTCTTCCAGCTGGCCAGGCCAATCGAAAACCGCACGCCTGGGCGGGAAACCAGACTGAATTGCAAGGTGGCAGTAGAACATCGATATTTCAGGCCCAAGAAAGGTAGCGAGAGGCCTCTGGTCAGCTCCGTTCGCTGGGCAGAGCCTCGGAAAAGGAGAGGCAAAGCCGCGCCAGACAGCTAGGCGTGAGCACACGGGACGACCTTTGAGACTGAAACAAGCCAGAGACGAGCGCTGAGGCACCGCGGCCAAAAATGCGCGGGGCCATTTCCCACGACAAAGCCATCGCCTTTGCGGAATTTTTCAGAGATTCAATGAGGATAGCTCTTCTATCGCGGAATTTATATATAAAAAAAACACAGCGGTATTTGTCTTGACCTTAAGTGGTAGCACGAGATCGGATCGGAGAAGGGATGGCTACTACCGGATCATTAGTGGCAGCTTAGGCATGGATACAGGGGCCTCACACCCACCCCCCTTTAGGCACGACGTGTCTAGTCTTGCTGGCTTCCAAATGTGAGGGGGTGGGTAGTGCTTGTGCGGGCCTAGATTTCTTCCTCCTCAATTGCTCACCTGGCCTGGGGGAAAAGGTGTGTTTGAGAGAGCAAATTCACGAAAAGATGGAGCTGAGAATGGCCAGAGCTCTTTCTGTGACAGAGCCCCATGTGACACACAAAGGCAGAAGCAAAGTTGGGAAACAGTGGTGGCTGAGGAGGGAGCATTTGCTGTGGCTTTCATTGCTTGTGGGTCTTCCTGAAGTACCTAAGTATCATCATGGCAAAATGGATCTAAACTAAGGTCACTGAAGGGTTGAAAATCTGCAAATGATATTTTGCACTGGGACCTAGTTTTGCATAAGCACTTTATTATAAGTATATTAAAAATCACAGTATCAATTGTAGATAGTAGCTTGGTGTGAAATCCAGAGAAAAATCCAGTAGAAGTTCTGAACATCTTATGGAAAGCAAAGCTAACCATGTGGGGAGTCCAGCTTAGAGATCTGGTTTTGTGTGTTCTTCATTTTAAGATTAGTGCATGTAACAGGCCTAGGCCATTTATTTCAAAGTATAAATAATTAAATCTAAAATATATCAATTATTAAATACTCCCTCAAAAATAACCCTGAATTAATATTAAAACAGAAACCATAGAGATTTTGTTAGAATTACAAAATATTTTCAGATGAGTCTCCCATTTGACATTTAACTGGAATAATACTTTCAATTTGTACAGATGTAATGAATATCCACATTACATGCTTTAACACTGAAGAGTTAAAATAAGATGCAATATACAGAAAAGTCTTAACTATTCAAATACAGGCAAAATTTTGGTTTGGAGCCTGATCTTTACATGCTTACAGATGTATTCTTTATGCATTCCTATTTTCATGCGGCCAAATTCTTATTTCAGACTGCAAGACAGGTGACAGTTTAGAACTCTGCAAGTTATACACACCCTGCTAATGACTATGTTCATGTCTGAAAGCATTCAATAACTATGGTCCTTCTGTATATCTTCTAGGAGACTACATGAATCCTACTATTATATTTGGTTTTGATGACATCAATTTCAACCTTTTACCAAAAAGGAAAGCATATTTGGAAGAACTGCAGTAATAATGAATAAATAAACCCAACTCCTGTCCACCTCTGAAAATTACATTGTTGTTATAATAGTAAATTGAAATGTAGTCCAGATAAAGAGTAATTGTCTTCTCTGGCTATTTAACTTCTTGAGTACATTTACATAAACTAGTGGCAAACCTTTTATTAAAAATAAGGGGTTAGTGAGCAGAAACAATTGACAGAAACTTACTTGTTTTCTGTAGTGTCAACTGTGCACATATCAAGGCTTTCAGAGATGGCCGCAGGAAACAGATTGTGTTGATATTATGTTTAGCATCACAGATCACATTTCATGCTTTGTGCCACCATGATACCCACATTATTTTCTAGATTTTTAAGATTAGAAATTTAACTTCTGTCTGATACATCCTGGCTTTTAGTCAAGACTGCCATAAAATGAAAGTAATATCCAAATGCCATTTCTTTCTTTCTCCATATTGGGAGATGTTGAAGTGACACTGAGTTAAAAACTCTCCATTCTTAACTTTAATGCTTTAAAAATTAGTTGATTTACTGTAGCATAATCTAAAGCCCACTTCATTGGATTCATGGAGTGTTGTTATTTGAGTTCAAAAGCATTTACCTAGCATGTAGACCTGGATATATGGAGAATAATGTAAACTATAGGGGCAAAGGATCATGAAATGTTCTAGAAAGCAAATACAAGCATACAGTACCTGCTTGCTTACTTAGGTGAAAAAGTCATGGTGTGGCAATGCATAGCAAAGTAAATATGTCCATGAAGATTCTCAGTCATCCAGGTAGAGGTGTCTGGAATGTCATGGCAACTGGTTTTCTTTCCTTTTTGGGGTTTGAAATGTTTCATTGCTTATCTCCACTGATGAAGCCATTTGAATAAGCAGTGAAACATTTCAAACCAAAAAAGAAAAGACATCCAATTGTCACAACTCAACTTCCAGGAAGTAAAATAAACTTTTGTGCCCCAAGGGCATCAAACATTTCTCTGTTATTTTTCTGGCAAAAGGGTTTACACAATGTCCTACTGTGATCTGTATTGTTCTAACAAAATATTGCACAGCAGACACTTTCAGTGATACAACAATATTTATTTATTATTTATTTATTAATTATATTTATATGCCGGCCATCTCCTGAAGGACTCGGGGTGGCTCACAAGACACTAAAAACAATAGATAATATATAATAATTTAAGATAAAATTCCAAATTAATATTAAAACATTTAAAACAGCCAATTTAAAAAACCCAGTCACATCAGCCTATCTGGTGGAAAAGCCAGGTCTTCAGATCACGCCAGAAGGAATGGAGGTCAGGGGCTGTCTGGGGGTCAGTGGGTAGCTCATTCCAGAGGGTCGGTGCACCCACAGACAACGCCCTCGCCCTGGGCACCACCAGCCGACATTGTCTGGCCGATGGCACCCTGAGGAGTGCAGCCCTGAAGAGTGCACAGGGCGGTGGGATGAAGGCAGAAGGCGGTCCTGCAAGTACCCTGGGCCGATGCCATGTAGGGCTTTATAGGTGAGCACCAGCACCTTGAAGCAGATCCAGAGGACCAGATGCAGGAAAACAAAACGTTGTGCTTCTAGCATCATTTCCTTGCTATGTTAGCCTAGTGGCTACACAGAGAGAGGAACAAGTCTTTTTTTTCTAATCATTTCCAAAGATGGCTCCATAATATTTACAGTACCTAGGTGTTGGGTTGGAGCCAAGGGAAGTGATTTCCCACAAAGGAAAAATGCCCATCCTGCCTGAGAGGAACCACCACAAAACCCCATTTGACTTTTTCCATCCTCCCAGTTTTGTTTTTAAGGACACAATCCCTGGGAGCCTGGAAGCCTTATTCCTTCTACCCTCTAAGAATGCTAAAGGTAAAGGTTTCCCTTGTCCAGTCATGTCTGATTCTAGGGCGTAGTGGTCATCTCCATTTCTTAGCCAAGGGAGCCAATGTTGACTGAAGACATTTCCATGGCCAGCATGATTGTATGTCAAGATCTACAGAACATTGTTATCTTCCCACTGAAGTAGTACCTATTTATCTACATGCATTTGCATGCTTTCAAACTGCTAGGTGGGCAGGAGCTGGAGCAAGTAAGGGGAACCCACCTCATCACATGTGCTCAGGTCTTAAACTCTGGCTGTCAGCTTTCCAGCTGACAAGCTCAAGTGTCTTTAACTCCTGAGCCGTCTTGCCCCCATAAGAATGCTAAATGGAGGCATTAAAGTCAGCTCAAGAGAATATCTATGACAGTGGTTCTCAACCTGTGGGTCGGGACCCCCTTGGGGGTCGAACAACCCTTTCACAGGGGTCGCCTAAGACCATCAGAAAACACGTATTTCCAATGGTCTTAGGAACTGAGACACTGCTCTTCTATCAATATAGGCTCAATATAAGGGGCCACGGGCTGGCACGACACAATTGAAAGCGAACTGAACAGGAGGCGGCAGGAGGAGGTGAAGACACCACGGTGGTGGCAGTGGCAACAGGAGCAGCAGTGGGGGCTCCTCAGGAAAAAGCTAAGTCCGCTGCCCCTTTGCCTGCCTCCTCGCCTCCCTCCCTGCCGTGGAGACAGACTAGGGAGCAGCAGCACCGAGAAAAGGGAGCTGCAACTAACGTCTCTGTGTGCTGCGAGGGAGAGGAGGGGGAACTACTGAAGACTGTGCTGCTTTGGAGAAAGACATCCAGTGGGGTCACCACAAGATGAGGAACTGTATTAAAGGGTCGCGGCATTAGGAAGGTTGAGAACCACTGATCTATGATATTCCAAGTGAGTTCGTGAAAACCGTTAACCTGAGTTGGAGATTCTCCAAAATGAAAATTGGGTAGATGATGTTTCCAAGGTTCTAAAATGACATTTAGGGGACACCAAGGGTGGTGCCAAAAGTGTTGAGAATGGTGGCTGTGTTTGTCAAGCCAAGCCCCATCCATTTTTATTGCATGTGTGATGCTGTGACTCCCAGAAATGCAGTCAGAGGTCACAATCACTGTTCCAAGCAATAGTGTGTTGTTGGCACATATTTTCATCAAATGTTAAATACTTTGGATGACGCAGCCAGGTGGAAGGCAAGGAAATATAATAGATCAAAAACTTTCCCTTTTTATCAGAGAAAATGGTTGTATAATAGAACATGCTTGTGTTCACTTTATTATACAGAAACAATGACTGCATATGTCAGCAGAAGATAAAAATAAGTTGAGTACAGTGAGGTTGGGTTGCCGAAGAATTGTGGGATAAAACAAAGATGTAGAAAAGAACAAACGGGTGCTGAATAAATGCAGATCGAATACAAAAATGAGTAAGCAGTACAAAAAACGTACTGGAGCTGGTTCTGTTATACCAGTGTTTCTCAACCTTGGCCACTGGAAGATGTGTGGACTTCAACTCCCAGAAT
>JANHFM010001274.1:98533-110951 GCA_032468115.1 Grayia smithii
CCCAGTGACATATTTCAAAACCCATCTCTCCCACAATTTCTTAGCTATATGGCACAGTAACAATCATGCTTTTTTTTCTTTAAGAAATGCAAATCAATATTAATTAAAATTAGACAAGGATTTGTGATGGAAGGGGTCTGTGTACTCAGAGGACATAGTGGCCATTAAATAAACTTTAAGACTTATTACTTAAAAGACTTTAAAATGAAGTCAATGCATTGTATGTCCTAGGGGAAACTTCCTGGTCTCTGTTCCATGGTAAAACATTAAATTATAGGTGCCACAATCAAAGGCAAATACAATCAAGAATCAAGCAGTTAAATGTTATGTGTCACTCTCTAAAGAATCTATATTAGAACATTTAATTAAAACTTTAAGGAAAATAATTCCATGGTGCTAGTTAAAGACCCAAAAAAAAATATGACTGTTTCGCTTTTATTAAACAACCTGCATACTTTCCTGTTCATTATCGTGAAGGCAACATTTGCATTTTTTGATAGAGTATTCCAATTTTTTTACCTCTTTTTTTTTTCCTTGTCTTACATCAGTCAGTGGAAAAAGTGCCACCACAGGCATCATTAACCTTCCAAATCTGCCTCAAAACAAATAGTACAAGAGCTCACTAATTTGAAGATCAAAAAGCCACTTGTCCATTATATAATTGGAATGAAAGGCAAAATGTTGCCGTTCTGAAGAGCCTAGTAATTACTAGCTGTTAATTGCTCTCTCGTGGTGGCTCACTTTTAATTAAAAAGAACAGCTCGTTGCAGGCCGATAAGCAGTGGTAGAGTCCACCGGTTTAATCAACAAAGCAAAAAAATTTGTTTCTGCCATGGCCAACAACAGCTTGAGAAATCTTCAGATGTCCAGTGGAGATTAAAAACTGTCTATTTAGTGCAGTCAGATTTTATTTTAAACCAAGGAAATGACTATTTGAAGCCCTCTGGTATGAGGGTCCCTACCACATCCCTGCTGGTGCTTATTGGGACTAATCGCTTACTTGTGGTTATGATCATTCAAGTAAAGAAATTTAGCTACTTTTCCCTTGACTCCATCGTTCTTGGATAATTGGCCTGTCTGAGGTGAGCACTTTTTTTAAAGGGAAGAAAAAAAACAGGGGGGAGGAGAAAGTGCTTTAAAGTATGGAAGGCCCACAGACTGTGCATTTAATTACTGTTCATATTTCATGCAGTCAAACAGAATTTCATTTAAGAAGAAAATGATTTACCTATCTTTAAAAAGCCTTCATGTGCACAGCTCTTGATTCCCTGCCCATCTTTTTACTTCCTACCATCCTATTTACATGCCAAAAAAAATGTAAAATGTTAACATTAATACTTTAAGCAGCTTCTGAATTTTTAATCTATAAAACAAATGACAGCTCTCATCAAGGCAAATAATCCTATTCCTCACAATTGTTTATTTAATTAAATCTGCTGCGTCTTGTTTAAATAAAACTATTTTTTTCCTCCACAGTTCGTCGCCTCTCTATCTCTCTAGCAGAAAATTGTTATGTATATCACATGTTTTTATTTCTCAACCTTTGCCTTTATAACTCATAAAACTCTTAAAACAGTTCGCAATTTGTTCTGGTGCTTGTTTGCTAATGATGAATTGACATTACTGTTTCATTCTATTGGATGAAAGAAATGAAAATCACACTAATAAATGAACCATGTGTGCGTTTGTGTGTGCGACTGTCTGAACTAACACTGTTAGCCCAGAAAATAACAAGGCTTGCTTAATAGATTTAATCCTAACATATGTAGTGACTCAATACTAATGTCTAATGAAAGTAGACAAGCTTTTATCACAGTTTAGGACATAGGTAGCCTTGAACCTACTCTGAAGTCCCATTGCTTTCACATCTGTCCCCATAAAATCAATAAATGCAGGTTTGACATTTCCTGGATTCTTGTCATAATGTATTAAACTGTTAGTCTTTGAATTATTAAATTGAAGAGTTTAAGAATAAAAATAAGTGTAAATATGCTCCAGATTAGCATAATAGTAAAAAAAGAACTTTAGACAGAAACATCAAACTTTTACTTTCTTTATTGGAACTAATTCTGTTGTTAATTATTCACCTAGTATTAATTAAGTGAAGTCATAATGTAAAAATTTATAAACACAGCAGCAACATGCAAGATAAAAATGAATATATTAAGCTATGTTACAATTTAACTATTAGTAATAATCAACTTGTAATTAGAACATGTCTTTAGTATTTTCTTTTTATAATTCCCTTTTCAAGCTTCAAACAATGAATTATTACAGCAGAGATTACAGCTCTTCTGATTATAAATATCCCTTCCTCCCCTCACCAGTAAAATATACCCCAATATGTATTTGTTCAATTGAAGTTGAAAGTAATTAATTTTAACTTCAGTTGATTTATATTACATAAAGTGTATTCCTATTAGAAGTAAGCCTCACGGAATTCAGTGGGACTTATTTTCAATTAAATGTTGTATTTAGCTAAGCAGTTTCAAAATAGTGTCCTGGGACAAGAGGAAACTTGGATAATATTTCAGAATTTTAACATTATCCTATTAATGATAATTATGACAAAACCCTGTCATAATTTTTAAAATGCACATTTATTTATATTCTATACAATTTGGAGAATCAATAAAGGAGACTATAAGTAGTACAGGATTGGAATGAGCTTGGTTGTTTTCTTGCAGATGTTTCATTACCCAAATTAGATAACTGCATTGATGATTATATCTAGTTTGGATAATGAAACATCTGCACGAAAACACCAAATTCATTTCAATCCTTAATTACATATAGCCTCCCTTATTGATTCTTCAAATTGTATAAAGAGCATCAAAGACCCCCTCAGTTTGGAGAATGCTAAATTTAACTACTGAATGCCATAATCCTACAGTTATCCTGGAGGAACAAGAATTTACATTTCCTGAAATTTACACATTACAGTATTCACTAAGGATACAATCCTTCCACCTCATATATCAACTATTCAACTTGGAATTTACTCTTCTTTTAAAACATGCCAAAACAAAAGCTCCTGGTATATTATTTAAATTGACCTATTACATAGGTAATAAATATAGCCTCATTTCTCTTATTTCCATCACTGTGGTACTTATGTCAAATGTGAAAATCTCTTCCTAACTTTTTGTCAGACAGTAACTCAATATGGACTCATGCCTTGAACTTCAGTTAATTGTACTTAGAACCAACCTTAGTCTTCTCTGCACTTTTGAAATTATAGCCTACATAAGCATTCAGGATCCCTCTAGTGTTCCCCTCTATGAGAGATGCTACCCATTATTATATTTTATTTTTTACTTTTTTTCTTTCAAATTGAATGAACATTTTTTATTTTCTTAATCTCTTCATCTTTCCATTTTTTAGGTAGTGGGTCTTTTCCAAATGTGGATTATCCTACATCAGATACTTAAGGATCACACATACTCAAATTATCAGTTTATTATGGATATTTTCTGTCCCTGGTATAATATTGTGCATATCATGCTCCCATGTTTCGCTGTTTAAAAATAAACACATTAGAAAAGAATAAGAAAATACAATATTCTTCAAACTACCTCCTACCCATGTTGTCAACTCGCAAAGCATCCCCGGCTTGCTCTCGAATTGCCATAGATAAGGGGAATGGGAAACAGGAGGTGGGAAATGAAGCAACATGGCAGCCAAAGACAGAAGCACATTCCAGACATATCTTTCTCAAGGCTGTCTCCCAGAGTTAACCACAGCAGCTGGAGGGATCTCTACAACCCACAAAATTGCTCCGTTGGCGAATGTGATTGATGACATACCTTGGAGGGAAGGGAGGAAACAGGGTCATGATTACAGCCATAAATTACATGGGGTCAGAGTTGGCTTTATTTGGGTACATGCCAACATGGAGCTCCTAATAAATAACTGGATTTCTTTTGAAGCTTGGCTCGAGGCTCATGATTTAATTAGGGCATCCCTTGGAACCCTGACACATGTCTTTAGGGCAGGGGTGTCACACTCATGTCATCACATCGTCACATGACATATTGGAACTTTTTTCCCCATACATGGCCAGCACATGACACATCTGGCCTGTGGGCCATGAGTTCAACACCCCTGCTTTAGAGGTTACATTTCTGAGGACAAAACTCAGAGATATGAATGAGAAGTTATATCTGCTTTAGAGGGGGGTCAGGGGAGTTTGTAGTGATTAAACCATTGTCATCTCCTGTGCTCCTGAAAGTCCAGCACCAGGATCTTAATTGATCCTTAGTTGAATTAAACCTATGTCATTTTATGTGCTTCTGATCCTTCAGATTCTGGGCCTGCAATTAATCAAGCCAAAAAGACTTGAATTGTTTCTACCGCAACATCTTTCTCCTTAAACTAATTTCAGGCTTTCAGACATTCATTTGGATCCAGAAAATACTGCAAGAGGTGGTGAAAGAGAGTCAGTTTAAGGGACCAGGCTAGAAAGTAGAAGACAGAGAGTCCTTCCTTAGCCATGAAAGCCAGTTTTGGGCCAGTCACTCTCTCTCAGCCCAACTCAACTCACAGGCTTGCTGTTGAACCAAGTTGTTATTCTTGCTTCCTTAAAATTCTCCTTCACTGTTTAATTAACAGCAGACCTCAGTCCAAAACTGTTTGTTTTCCTGACTTAATTCCTACCTTGTTATATGGGTTTAATAATATTTATCAGTTTTTTAATATTACTGAAACTCCACAGATTTACCATATGCTGACATGGGAACCATTTTGAACATTTTGTCATTGGCCAAAGAAAAAAAAGATTGTCCAGTTGAGGCTGGCCCTGAACATTACTAGGCACTGTCAAGTCACCTATAAGAAGTTGCAAAGTAACAAAAAGAAACTGAGGGAAAAGCTTGGTCTCATTTTCACCCAAACTATGTGGAGCTTTTTATCACTTTAGACATTAAGTATAGCTGATGATTCTCCACCTAGAAATGTGTTTTAACCTTGTGAATTCAAGTCCTGCCTTAGCCAGCTGGGCCAGTCATTCTCTTGGCCCAACCCACCTCACAGAGTTGTAGTGGGAAAAGTAGGAGGAAGAAGGTGTGTTGGATATGTTCGCCATCTTGAATTATTTGTAAAAGTAATAAAGGCAGGATATAAATAACCAAATAAATAAATTTCTTACTGTTTGGGAAAATTGTTATGATTGATTGATTGATTTTATTTTATTTTATTTATATGCCGCCCTTCTCCCGGAGGACTCGGGGATTAGTGCTACTCTTTCAATAATTTCTACCCTTAGTGTAAGGGGGGAAAAATACTTGTGTGAGGGCTCATCTATCATTTGAAGTAAACCCCAGTCAGATGTACTTCTTTGAGAAGGGAATGATTCATATTCTGGAGGACAAAGATAATTTGTTTATTTTCCATCTGCTCAATGTGATTGTGTAACAACAGTGTTCAAAGGCTCCATATATATCTAGGATTCTTGCCTTACGTGATAACTGACCAAGTAAACTCCCTCTTTGGTGAAATGCAATAAAACGAATATCACCATGGGGCATGAATGAAAATCAGTCATTCTCCTGAAGTATTAGCTCCACACCAGCTGTGGGGACACTATCTTCCTCAACCAATAATCAATTGTCTTCATCAGAACTCCACACTAACCTCTCCGTTCACTGAAACTCTGGCACTTCCTTCAGGTTGGCCATCTGCACCACTGGGAAATTAGTCTCACTTGATAAATTCCTATTCCATCTCAATCTGTATCCTCCTCCACCCACATACCACTAGATAACGCCACCTTGCAACAATGTCTTTATCAGTAGATTTTTCTGCACCTTCATTTTCCTGTGTTCCTTCATGCGAGCCTGCTGGCCCTCTCTGGCTGCACCCTAAAATGATAACTCTGACCTCTTATGTTCACTTTGCGATAACACAGCCGGCGAAGGAATTTTTCTCCTCTTCCCACCCCTGCTACCAATCTTTAGTCAGCACCTGTCACCAAACTCAGCCTTAAGTTTCAAAGATTTCTTTTAGTTCTCCGTGCTTTTTTTCTTCATTCTCCTCCCACTCACCTCCCCCCATCTCATTTTAAGGTTTATCAGAGGAAACACTTGCACTCTGAAGGATGGCTACCACACTGTGACAGATTAATCCAAGTTGAGTGAACTTCCTTAATAAAGAAGGCTTTAATTATTATGAAGGCACTTAGAACACAATGAGAGCTGACATCTGACAGAACATTCTCTGCCAGCTCCACATTGTCTTAATGTCAGGCTCGGTCAGTTCCCAGCCTTAATTACATCCTGTTTACAAACATTAGGCCTGACTTCAGATGAAGTCTTAACAAAGGTTGACAAAGGTCAGGGTCACATCACAAGGATGTTATCTGTCTGTGTGTTCCTACTGATAAAGGAGGAAGAGAAGAAAGATTGGAAATTATTTGGGGAGATAACTTTGCTACGCATACATAGACACATCCACAGCCTCCTAAAAGTTTTGGATAATCTGAAAGAATGCACGTAATTTTCCCACTCTTGTGTTCTCTAGATCAATGGGACAACCACACCCAGAAGAATCTCCTTCCACATGAGATCTTCTGGGAAGATTGTGCTTAAAATTCCCTGTTTGTTACTCAGATGTTGCTTCACTAAGGTTAAACTATGAGAATACAACAGCCAGGCCTATCAGCCCTAACAAATGACTGCTTTGGGCAGCAGAATGGGTTATGAATAGGAAAACAAACTGAGGAATGCTTGAAAAAAAAAAAACAAGCTACATTGTGCTAAGACACTGTTAAGGCACATAAATACATTTCTATATACATAACTGATGGAAATTATAAATGTTAAATAGGAAAGGTTGTACTACACAAATTATATTGTGGCACTTAAGATTAGAATAGCTGGTGATTAAATATTGTAAAAATATACATTTAGATAAAAACTAATAATAAGAGCAAAGAACAGACAGCTTTTAATCACTGTGTCTATTGTTGTGTTTTCAATAATAAAAAGGGAAAAGAAACTTTTATGGGATTTTCTATCACAAGGGCCAAAATTAATGGAGTGATGTAGGAATTCTTCTGGGAGATATAGAACATTCTAGTGCTAATGATAATGCAACTGAGGATAACAAATAGCATGCAGTGTTATGCACTTTGACTTGTGAAAATAGTCCAGGTCAATGTTCATTGTTCCTTCACCATCATAAAAGGGTCTGAGGTTAGAGGAATGTGGTATCCTATTCCTAAGCCTTTTCCTAAAGAAGATGCATCTAACCAATTTCTCATCCATGTCCACTGATATTGTTGTTGTTCAGTTGGTAAGTCATGCCTGACAACACCATAGACCAGCGATGGCGAATCTTTTTCCGCTCGCATGCCACCCAGCTCCAACTTGCGCGCACAACTGTGCCACTGCACATGCACAGAGCAGTCGCACACATGCCCTCCCTGCAGCGTGCGTGCAACTGTGCCATCTGTGCATGCACATACTGCACGCTGGCTGTCTCGCATGCATGCGCAACCACGAGTGCATGCGCACGAGAGAGCCGAACTGCACGCATGCACAGGAGTAGGTAAGTGCGATGATAGCTCACATGCCGGGAGAAATGGCTTCGTGTGCCACTTCCAGCACGCATGGCATAGGTGCGCCAACACGGCCATAGACCATAGCATGCCATGCCTTCCTATCCTCCAGAGTTTGCTCAAATCCATGTCAATTATGTCAATGACACCACCTAACCATCTCATCCTCTACTGCCCCCTTTTCCTTTTGTCTTCAATCTTTTCCAACATCAGGGACTTTTTGAATGAGTCCTCTCTTCTCATTAGGTGGTCAAAGTATTTGAGTTTCAGCTTCAGTATCTGTCCCTCCAAAAATCAGTCAGGGTTGATTTCCTTTTGGGTGGACTGATTTGATCTCCTTGCGCGCACGCGCACGTGCACAAAGAGAACCAGTAATGAAGGTGGATAGAACCCACCCCTGGTGAAGACCATGAATTCAATAAATCCATGAAGGATTTTTTTTCTGTGTTGAATGGACACCTGATTACTCAGAATGTGTCAGTCTACTGATATAGTCTAGGCCTACTTGTTTTCTATATACCATACGCTTTGTGAAGGCCAGGGAAATGGGAGTAATAAAGAAGGCTGAGCTGAGAACTCATGAATAGTACAATAGGTTTTGCGGCATATTAAATTCTGTGTGGTTTCACCCAGCCTTTGCACTTAAAATTTCAAACCCTCTTAACTTATCACAGAGAACAAAGGGGAGCGCAAAGAAGGGGAAAACAATGAAAAGTCCCAAGTTTCTGAAAGGTACTCTGATCTATAAAGAGGGACAAAATACATATGTACAACTTATGTTCAGCGTTTAGTATTTTTGGTTTTTTTCTGGGAAACTACAACAAATAAAAAAGGAAGGTGAAGAAAAAGAAAACCAAAGAATACCTGATCAAGAAATATCATCTAGAAACAAGTAAAATTAAGGAAGCACTGGAAATAATAAAGCAGCAAATAATAGCTATACCCAAGGAGATCAGAAGATACAAAGCTCAAATTGCATACTACAGGCAGAATCTACCCTTTCAGGTGAACAAGAAATACAATAAAATGCACCTTGGATAAAGAAGGTGGATAAGAATAAAAAGGATGTTGAAATGAAAGAACTTGTAAAAACAGAAATGGTGGAGAAAAGGGTAAGGGAAACCAAGAATTGGTCAGCTCCAGATGAAGATGAACTGCATAGTTTTTGGTTGAAACATCTGATTGGTCTACACCCCCACCCCCACCCCCCATTGCCAAGAAGTTTAACAGTCAAGGAGATTAAATGGCAGATAGATTAACATCTGGCAAAACCTATCTGTTAATGAAAGAGCCAAAACAAATGCCAGCATCAGACAACTATAGATCAAATACCTGTGTACCAACAACTTTCTAATTGCTAACTGATGTGGAGTTGATGGGGTCCAACAGCATCTGGTTGAAAACAAACTCTTTCCACCTGAACAGAAAGAAAACTGATCAAACAGTTGAGGAACAAAGGATTAGCTCCTAATGATTTTGGAAAACTGCAAGAGAAGGAAGAGCAACCTTAATAAAGTTTGAATTGATAACAAGATGGCTTTCAACTCCCTGCCATATGACTGGGTAACAAGTACCTAAAAATAACATGAGTCAATAAAAATACCACAAGGTTTGTGCAAAAAAATCAGTGGCACAATGGAAGGCATAGTTGCTGGTCAATGCAGATAGACTGAGAAAGGTTAATAACAAGAAGACTATTTCAAGGAAACTCACTATCACCACTATTGTTTTTTATTGCACTGATTTCTCTGTCAACAATAATAAACAAGCCAGGCCATGTCTATCAAATGTCAAAAAGACCTTTTTACAGGGACAATCTGAAGCTGCCTGGAAAAATGTAATTGTGAAGATTCCGAAAGAAATAGAATTGCTGCACAACACTCAACAGTCAAGATATTGCATGGAGTTTGAACTAGACAAATATGTCACCCTCATCATCAACAGGGGGAAAATAGTGAAAATTGAAGGAAGCATGATGCCCTATGGAGTCTGGATGAAGATGATCACTACAAATACCTGGACATCCTTCAAGCTGACAACATCAAGTACACAGAAGTCAAAAAAAAGTTTAGCATGAATACATCATGACAGTAAAGAACAGCTTAAAGTCCAAACCCAGTGGAGGAAACGCCATCAAGGCCATTAACACCAGAGCAATTCCAGACATGAGATACCATAGTTGTAAAAGTGGACTAGATTCAAGCAGAACTACTTACCGTACTGAGGATAAATAATTGGGTGTGGAATATTGCAAGTATACCAGATAGTTAAAAAAGAAGAAAGGGCATAGAATATTTGAAGGACAGTGAAGAATAACTGGAGTTAAGGCATGACAAAATAGCAACAATGCTACGTTGGAATATCTTGCAATACCATTTACCTGCAACCAATATTTGGTGGGACCACAAAATAGATAAAGTCTTAGGAAATGAAGAAGCTAAACCTAAGACTTAACAACTGTTGATAAAAACAAAAAAGTCTAGAGAGTGGATGTGGCAGTACCTGGAGACAACAGAAGAAAACAAAAGGAACTAAATAAAATCACAAAATACAAAGACTTGCATATAGAAGCAGAATGATTGTGGCAAAAGAAAGCAAAGATAGTATCAAAAGTAATAGGTATGTTACCCAAACCCAAACCCAAACCCAAACCCAAACCATCTGGAGTACCATTTGAACACCATTAGCATTGATAAAAATCTCCATCGGTCCATTGCAAAAGGCAGCTTTTTACTTGGAACAGCTTATCACTTGTGATAATACCTTTAACACCATCAGCCAACAATATTTGCTCATCTCAGGTCCTTGACAAGGGCTCAATAGGTGGATAAAAGTGCCAAATCTTGTCTAACCATTTAGCTGACTATGCAACCAACCATAATAACAATGAATTAAACTTGCACACTTGCCTGACTCTCAAAAACTCTGGGACCTTGGTGGAAATGATGAAGTTCAGCATCACTGCAAATACGGAATAACTGAATCATTTCTGCCACATTATGGCAGAAATGATGTGATGTCTCTACTCCACCCTGGCACAAATAGATGGCAATGCTGTAGTGAGGTGATATCACTACATATGAGCCATGGTGGTGCAGTGGTTAGAGTGCAGTACTGCAGACTATTTCTGCTGACTGCAATTTGGCAGATCGAATCTCATCAGGCTCAAGGTTGACTCAGTCTTCCATCCTTCCGAGGACCCAGATTGTTGGGGGCAATATGCTGACTCTGCAAACCGCTTAGAGAGGGCTGTAAAGCACTGTAAAGTGGTATATAAGTCTAAGTACTATTGCTATATCAATAGTGTTGAGTATATGGCAACCATGGGGTACCAGGCCTAGCCTACTGTATAATCTTTTGCAGCAAAGATCAGTAGATGGCCGCAGAATTTTCTGTATCTCTTTATTGTCCTCTAGTGGTAGCCCTAATTTTATAGTTTAGGACCCAAATATATTAAAGTAACAATTCTCCGGGTCTTGCAAAGATGTGAAAAAGTGGCTCAGAGAGTGACTAAAACATCCTGAATTGTCCTTATTTACCATTTCAAGCAAAAGAGTTGAGATTCCAGAGCTATTGAAGTGCCACCTAACATTACATCAGAATCTCTTTTCATTCAGGATAAATTCAAACCTGTGTATTCTAATCTGTGATAGAAGGCGTGGAATTGGTGTATTGGGTATAGCTTTATTACGATGAAGAAAATTTTAAAAACAAATGGATTTTTTTTTCAAAGCTCCATATAAAAATGACATGTATATAATATTTAAACGTAAACTTCATAAAAAATAAACATTTATAATCATAGTTTCAGAAATGATACATTTGATAAAGTGTTGTGGCACCGTGAAATTCAGAAAAACACAATTCCAATTACAGGGATTTAGGGAAAGGAGAACCTGTGTGAGAAAGAAGGATCAGGTCTGTTCCATTCAAAATGCAAATCAAATGAAATTGTAGATAACCCCATGGTATTCTTTTTGCAAAACCAGTTTAACAGGAAAAGCAGATCTTAATTAGCATTAGCACTAAACATTAATTTTATACATTATTTCAATTTGCTGTTTTCTAATCAACTAAATTCTATATCCAAATAATAATGGACTTGCATTTTATATTGAAAATTGCATCTGAAGAATGCTACATCATATTTCTCATATTTACATTCAATGGGAAATAACCCATTAGATTAAAGAAGCACATTTTTATTAATGTATCCCTAAGATTGCAATGTTAAATGCAAGTGAGGGAATGTTTGAACAAATAGAGACAAAAGAGCATCTGTAACTGATTTAAACATGATGTATGCCTGGAAGCCTAGGGTTCTCTTGTCAAATAAATGATAACTAATATATGACAAAAGGTTTTATATCAAAGGAAAAGGAAAAATATATCCAAATCTGTGGAACTGACTTATTGTTCAGTCACTTTACAAAACATTACTAATCATCAATACAATACAATCATTAATCTGAAACGGAAGTGAAGATTACAGAAATACCATAATGCTGTTTTCCCCCTCCAAAACTACATAACGTAGTTCTTTCTCCCATACTGTATGCAGCCCTTTTTAACCAATAAATCCATAAATCACCAGTTCATTTATATCCATTTTGAGCAAAAAAGTCCACAAAGGATTTCAAATCTTTTATAAAAGTAGTTATTGTTCTTTCCCCTAATCAATCAACTTAGTCATTTCTGCAAGATCTATCACCTTTACAATCTGCTCCTCCATTGTGGATACAGTAACTCCACTTTTTTTCATTTTCATGAAAAAGTTTCCTTTTTCTTTCTTTCTGTCTTTCTTTTTCTTTCTTTGTTTCTTTCTTTCTTTCTTTCTCTTTATTTGTTTCTTTCTTTATTTTT
>JANHFM010001274.1:188908-206918 GCA_032468115.1 Grayia smithii
GTATGCACCAAGACAAATTCCTTGTGTGTCCAATCACACTTGGCCAATAAAGAATTCTATTCTATTCTATTCTATTGGGGTCAGAGCTTTTACAAACTGTTAGCTTTAAAGGAATCCAGTTTGGTTCTCATAAATGTCTTTGAATAGACTACTGTTGATTAGTCATTAAACCATATGAAGATACAAATCTTTTTTTTTTAAAGAAACCTTAATGTTTATAAGACTGTATAAAACAAGTGTACAAAAGAAAATGGATTATTAAAATGAATAAGAATAAAGAATGCAAATCATATTTCTGTATCGCCGCTATTATTCACCATAATCAGATCCACATATGCAGATCTCAACTGAAATATTTTGTTCAAATAAAGAGTGGTATTAGATGTACTTTTTAAAAAAAGTTGTTTTAATATAAGAATCCCAATAAGTCATTTAGTTAATCTACAGTCCAAGATACTCATCCCTCTCTTTCTTGATGTTTAACATACACTGATGTTAAAATAAAAAGAAATTATGTCTATCTCTTGAACTTTGCAAATGCAAGTCAGTTCATTATAAGTGCGTTGGTGCTCAAATCTTGCTTAAGTAAATAGTGCCCTAAGATATTTAGAGATTTCTACATTGAAATATTTGCCAATGTCCCGCTGCCTGGAGGCAGTGTGGATCTGGATGGGAAGGAACAGATTCAGGCTCAACCCATCCAAGACCAAGTGGCTGTGGATGCCGGTGTCCCGTGATCTAGAGGTCCTGTCACTTTTGATGGGGGGCGGGAGGTATTTGCCCTCGGAAAGGGCTCGTAACTTGGGTGTCCTCCAGGATTCACGGCTGTCCTTAGATGATCATCTGACAGCCGCAACCAGGGGGGCCTTCACACAGGTACGCCTGGTGCGTCAGTTGCGCCCTTTCCTAGACCGGGATGCCCTCGCCACAGTCATTCATTCCCTTGTCACTTCTTGGTTAGACTACTGTATCACCCTCTACATGGGGCTGCTCTTGAGATGCACCTGGAGGCTCCAGCTGGTCCAGAATGTGGCCGCACGGGTTGTTACGGGAGCTTCCCATTACTCCAGTGTGACACCTCTCCTGCGCGAGCTGCACTGGTTACCAGTGGTCCTCTGGATCCGTTTCAAGGTGCTGGTACTTACCTATAAAGCCCTATATGGCTTAGGCCTGGGATACTTGCAGGACCACCTTCTGCCATCCTCCCATCGTCCTGTGCGTTCTCACAGAGCGGGCCTCCTCAGGGTGCTGTCAGCCAGACAGTGTTGGCTGGTGGCCCCCAGGGGGAGAGTGTTCTCTGTGGGTGCACCAACCCTCTGGAATGGTTGCCCACTGAGCTTCGGACAGCTCACGATCTCCGCTCCTTCCGCCGTGACCTGAAGACGTGGCTATTCCATCAATTTGGCTGATCCACCAAAATGGTTTTAATACCTTTAATAATTTTTAGTTTGATTTTAATTTTAATTTAATTATATTTTATTGTTGTATTTTAATTCCTTGTAAGCTGCCCTGAGTCCTTTGGGAGAAGGGCAGCGTATAAATTGCATTAAATAAATAAATAAATTTGGAAGTAGTTGCGTAGAAGCTTATTCATTCCAATGTGCCATCTTTAGTGAGAATGGCTGTATCTTTCTCTGTTCAATATTCCAGATTCTTTGTGTAGATATTTTTTTGCTTGTTCTCCAATTGTACAAGAAACAGGAACAGCTTCTGGTACAAATCGTCTGTTGTACAATTCAAGAAGTTTTTAATTCTACTTTTTTTTGTTTTAAAAGCACCTGAGGGCAGGACAAGAAGCAATGGGTGGACACTAATCAAGGAGAGAAGCAACTTAGAACTAAGGAGAAATTTCGTGACAGGTAGAACAATTAATCAATGGAACAACTTGCCTCCAGAAGTTGTGAATTCTCCAACACTAGAAGTTTTTAAGAAGATGTTGGATAACCATTTGTCTGAAGTGGTGTAGGGTTTCCTGCCTGGGCAGGGGGTTGGACTAGAACAGTGGTCACCAACCAGTGGTCCGCGGACCATTGGTGGTCCGTGAGAAAATTTTGGTGGTCCGTGGCACACTCAGGTAGAGGAGCTGCTCCGGGATGAGCAATGGCCAGTCCTGTGACTAGAGCTCTGGAATATGGGACTGGCTAGGCAGCTCATGGTGGGGCTGTAAATCTCCCCATAGAGGGAAGTTTGTGCAACTTGCAACTCTGCAGAGCAGCCCTCACCGGCCGGAATGTGGTAATGGTGCAAGGGAGGGGTACAGGCGGGCCAAAGCAATGCAAGGCAACACTGGCTGTTTCTTCCCCCTGCTGTAGCTTTCTGTCAGTCACTCCTCGCCTGGCCTAAGAAGGGAAGGGCGGGGGATGGAGATTTGCTCCATATTCCAGAGCGGGAGCGAAGCTTCATCTCTTGCTGGATCTCGCAGGCGTTTCTTCCAGTCCTTGTTGGTCTCTTGGAGAGATGCTTGACTTCCTTTCAGCCCCAAAGACACTGGCTGGCCCATGAGATGAGAGAGAGAAAGAGAATGAGAGAGAGAGAGAATCAGAGAGAGAATGAAAGAGAGAGATTGAGAGAGAGAGAGAAAGAGATGAGAGAGAGAGAATGAGAGAGAACAAGTGGGAGACTTATATTACTACATTCGTGTCACAAGTGCTTCCAGGTTGAAAGGATTAGCCATTAGCCAGCAAGCATTGTCCAGGAGACACCTAAGGGGGTGCCTTTCACGTCCCTGATATTTTTCCACCGAAGTGGTACCTATTTATCTACTTGCATTCACATGCTTCCAAACTGCTAAGTGGCCAATGGCTGGAACAAATTGACAGGAGCACATTCCATCATGCACAGGTTTTGAACTGCAGAGCAGTTGACCTCTCAATGGTCTTCTGACACAGTGTTCTAGCCACATGATCCACCCCATTATCACCCAGATTAAAAATAAAATACTTCCCCTTGTGCTTAAACTGTCTTCCATGCCTTCCACTTTGTTCTTATTCTTATTGGCTTCCAACACACCACTTCATCTCAATGTGTTAGAGTTTGCAATCAGCTGTTCACTTTACACACTAATTCTCCTTTCTTCAAAATACAATTATGTATTGCCAAGTTACATTTTTAGCTGAAACTAGTAGCAAATGTATTTGTTGTCATCGTATCCTGCAAGATTGCAAAAAATCCAGTTGATCAGGGCTCTAGTCAGTAAATAACTCGAATGAAGTCGCATTTTTGCAATCAAGCCTAAAACTCAAATACCTTTAGAATTCCACACGGGTACAGGTAGTCCTCTACTTACGACCCTGAGCCCAACTGAGCCCAAAATTTCTGTTGCTAAGTGAGACATTTGTTATGTGAGTTTTGCCCAATTCTATGACTTTTCTTTCCAGAGTTGTTAAGTGAATCACTGCAGTTGTTAAATTAGTAACACGGTTGTTAAGTGAATCTGGCTTCCCCATTGACTTTGTTTGTCAGAAGGTTGCAAAAGGGGGTCGCATGACCCCCCTGGACACAGCAACCATCATAAATAGGAGTCAGTTGCCGAGCATCTGAATTTTGATCACATGACCATGGGAATGCTGTAACAATCAGAAGTGTGAAAAACGGTCACAAGTCACTTTTCAGTGTCATCGTAACTTTGAATGGTCACTAAACAAACTCTTGTAAGTCAAGGACTACCTGTACTGATATATATGCATGCACCTATAAAGGAAAGCAAACAAAAGGGCTTCTGGGTGCTCTTTCAAAGGTATTTGAAACCACTACATCAAAAAGTAGAGTTGTTTACACCATTTAAAAGGCCCACCCCACAATGCTTCTTAGTATTGGCTTTTGCAGTATAAAAATATTATTTCAAGAGACAAGGATGTAAACCTGATTCAAAACAGGATTTCAACCATATCCTGAGAGTGAGTCTTCTCTGAGATAGCCCTCCCATTTTACGGGCCACTCCAGAGGCCTGCTGATTTTAGTTTGCATTGCTTGTTCAAGGGGTCACAATATCAGGAAGCAGGAGATGCCTCATCAAAGGGTAGAGGCTGGCCTTCACCACTCATCAACAGGACAGTCGCTGTTTTTTTAAAAAAAAAAAATCTAGAGGAAATGCATCTCCAGTAACCCATTGTTAAGAACTTCCTTTTGTCTTCGAGTTAGCTGCAAGATGTCTTAGGGCCCCTCTTTAACTCTCTTTTTCCAATAGGTAATTTTTCCCTAATTAGGACTCTGATTACAAGAAAGAATGTGTATCCAGCATCACAAAAGGCATCTTATCTCTTTCCTTTCACCTCCTCCCAGCCATTTTCCGATTTCCCAGATATGTACTCAACCTTCAGATCTCCAGCAGGAGAAACAGGCTGGCTGGTGGTGTCAGATTTTAACTCTTGATATACAGATTAGGTGCCATGGCCACTTCTGTTATTACAAATATGTGTGTCTCTGTCTAGAATAGTAATTATACTATAATTGCATGCTTAAAGGTACAGATCTGAAAGGGGGAACATGTGGTCCTCCAGACATTGCTGAACAACCCATCAAAGCCCCAATTATATCCTAGTTAATGGTGACAGATACTGGGAGTTTATAGCTCATAAATTTCCCAACTCTAATTACTTCAGCAGAGTATAACAATTTTTAGCCATCTCTACCTATATATCTATATATTACTAAAACTCTCGTTGTCATGTCTTTAACTGCCTGACACAGTGCATTATAGGGTAATGATGTTTGAACCAAGGTACCTCAATTGGGCTAACTTACAGAATGTAACCAAAATCTGGGAACCATGTCTACCAAGATTTGGGGTAGTCATGGATGCTTCTATGCTACTGGCTGCTACTGCATTGCTGGGCTGCTGTTGCAGTCATGTGATCTTCATTTTCAATGTTCTGTGACAGTTTCCCAGCCAGTCTCACAATCCCTTGCTCAGTCCCCCACTACTTACCTGCCTACTGGGAGTGGAAGGGGAAGGGGAAGGAAAAGGGAAAGGGAAAGGGAAAGGGAAAGGGAAAGGGAAAGGGAAAGGGAAAGGGAAAGGGAAAGGGAAAGGAAGGTTTCCAATGCTCCCTGTCAGATTCCCACAGGGAATCTCAATGGGGAAGCCAGCATGAAGTCAGAAGTTATTCCTGCTCCCATTGCTTTATTGCAAAGGGGCACAGGTTGTCTAGTATTTATGTAATATTCTATTTTATGGTATTCTGATCATATGTATAAGTGAATAATAATTTATACAACAAATTTTAACTCTATAAAGAATGCACTTATCTCAGGAACAATTATTTGCTTGATTTTTCTGTATCAATTATAACTTTTTTATTCAATTATATAAAAATTTCTGAGTAATACATTTGTGTTTAATCAGATGAAAGTCTTCAATATTAACAATAATCCATGTATAGATGTATAGATGGATGGATGGATGATGGATGGATGGATGGATGGATGGATGGATGGATGGGCAGATAGACCAATTTAGTTGGCTTTTTACCTGGGTTCAAATATAACAAACAGTTTCATGTTTGGATCTGAAGTTTGGATCTGAAGACACCCAAAATTCCAGGGCTATTAGCTAGACTAGGAAGTAGAAAAGTATCCTGGAACAAGATCATGGTGAACAACTTTCTTACTGTTGCCCCAGAATAATATACATGTCTCCATAAAATCAACAAAAGTCAAGTGCATCCTTACACTGTTTTATTCCAAATTGCTATGTTATTTAACATATTTCCTTAGTTTCTACTGAACTTGATTTTATGTTGTCTTAAATTTCAAAAAGTTCTTTCTGCTGCAGATGTGATAAAAAAAATGTTGTATTATCCCACTTGATTTGCTTCAGCCACAAGCTATTGCATTGTGGTGAAACAAATGCTTATCTTAAGTAATTGTTCTATAATTTCTACTTATGGCTTCTTTCCAACTCCTTGAAAATAGCAGAGACTGTCCAACCTTTGAATAATAATATTTTTTTTAAAACAAATCTTCTAAAGGGTTCAGTAAACATTTTCTGTCACTCAGTCACCAGGTCAGCTGTAGCACACTCTACTGTTTCCCTCTGGTTTTTGTGAATCTGACGTGCAGAAATGTACTGTCTATTTGAAAACAACTGCCTGGTAAACTGAATGACCAGAAACTCTAAATAATATGTCAGAGCAAAAGCATTTGGAGAGGTGTTTACCATCAGCTACTATTAAATGAACAAAAACAATAGAGAAGAGAGAATAAAAATAAAGATGTTTGAGGTTCATGCAAGATTAGGCTCTTCCAAGGACATCCTTACATTATTATTTATTTTTAAATAACAAAATAGGAAAATGTCCTTCCCCCCCTTAGGACCAGAGCTCTAGAATCTAGGCTTTCATCTAGAAGCCTGAGGGGAAAAAATATCTTCATAGAAAGAGAAGTGATTCACAAACTGTATTTTGGAAAGCCAAATTGGTTATTGCAAACAAATACTTGATAACTGTTTGGATCCTTTCTCCACAACTCATATTTTGCAGGACCAGCTTTGCAGTCTGCAGCACATCACCAAATACCACATTAGTCATATGCAATGTTATATCCCACATGCATGTCCTAAACAGTGTTTCTGGCTGGGGGAATTCTGGGAGTTGAGATCCACACACTTTAAAGTTGCTGTGGTTGAAAAATACCATACTACTACAGCATTATAGAAAGTAGCATTGTGTTTCTGGGCTATTGTATATGCACAGAATTACCCACTGTGTGTTTTCAAATGCACAATTATCTATCTGTTACATTTAGTCTTGCCTTTTCTTCCAAAGGTGGCATATCTAGTATTCTTCCCACTCACCCACCATTGTTTTCTAACAACAACAATCCTTTGAGGCAGTAGTGAAATCCAAACTTTTTTACTACCAGTTCTGTGGGCGTGGCTTGGTGGGCATGGTGTGGTGTGGTGTGGCTTGGTGGATGTGGCTTGGTGGGCATGGCAGGGGCAGGATACTGCAAATTCCCCATTTCCCCACACACACACTCCTGGGGGAAGAATATTGCAAAAGCTCCATTTCCACCCCACTCTGGGGCCAGCCAGAGGTGGCATCTGCCGGTTCTCTGAACTGCTGAAAATTTCCGCTACTGTTTCTCCAGAACCTGTCAGAACCTGCTGGATTTTACCCTTGCTGTGAGGTAGATGGGGTTAAAGAATAGCAATTGTTCAAAATTACCCGCTGAGCCTCTGGGTATGATGCTAATTTTGAATTTATATCACATAGGTCCTTGGTCAGTCATTTAACTACTACAAACACTCATTTTTTTAAAGAACAACCCGGAATCCTATTGCAAATCAGGATGCCAAAGTAAAAGACCAGGCTTCATACGGCAATTATCCTATGCTAAAAAAAATTCTGCTAATAATGGAATTTCTCCAACGTAAGGCTCCTAACAACCAATGAAGTGAATTAGGCTGAAGGTTGCTAACAGAGTGTACAGTTTCATATTGGGGCAGAGGAAAGTTTCTATCGGACATTACCAATATTCATTGTATTCCAGGGTTATCCACTAGAGAAGTCAAAAAAAGTCAAGATGTTGGCCATAACCAAGTAATTGAAGCTCTGTCCTTTTAATATACTTCCTGTTTATGGCCACCATCTGACTTTTTTCAAGTCTTCCTAAATACCTTTCAAACATGCTCAAGAAAACATTGCCAATAAGCACTATTTTTCTTTTTTTAAAGAAAAAAAACCTTTTCCTACAGAAAAAGGAACTAATTTACTTTTTCAGTTTTTCAGTGTTGTGTAGCCCAGGGATCTCCAACCTTGGCAACTCTAAGACTTGTGGACTTCAACTCCCAGAATTCCTCAGCTAGTTTTGCTGACAATTTGTCAACTTTGCTGGCTGACGAATTCTGGGAGTTGAAGTCCACAAGTCTTAAAGTTGCCAAGGTTGGAGACCTCTGGACTAGCCCTAGGAACCACAATGGTGGGAAACAAAACAGGACAAACCTAAAGCCAAATAGAAGGTGCCATCTTTAAATTCATGCATATAAATTAACTCTTATTTTCTAAAAGATATTCTGTTTTACCTTTCCACCCAGTCTTGCGCTACTGGTACCATGAATGGTGTCTCCATATAATTGTATACATCTTACTAAAGCAACATTTTAAATACAGTGTTAATCTTAAAAAGGAACCACAAAATCCACCACTCTCTTACTACTGGTAACACTGCCACCTGCTGGACAGGAGGAATAACAGCAAGAGAATGTCATTTAAAGTTCTCCATATTGAACCACAAAGAACTGTTTCAAATATTCGTACATATGTCAACAACATATAACTCAGGGACTCAAAATGAACATGGTTCATGGTTGTAGATAATGTTTTATTTATACCAGAAGAAAATTACTTTGACTCAAGGAAACAGGTTTTCCCAGCCTAGTGGATTTTTTAAAAGCATTTCCTTGTTTCAATTTGTCAGAATATTTAAGACAAGAGAACATTCATATGCCTATAAATCAATGATGGATGATCTTTTGCTCATAAATGACATCCAGACACAGGAAGCTCATTGCTTCATGCTGCCGAAATTTGGCCGCCCAGTTAACAGGCCATTTCACAGCCAGGTTTTTTCTTGAATGTAATATCTTTGAGGGGACATTTTCCAGATTTTGAATTTTTTTTTTAAGATTTAAAATTTGTCCTGTGAGGGGTGTTTGCATCACCCCTCACAGCGGTGCCCATAGGTGTTTAGCACAAACCTTAAATAAAGAGTTTTATCAAAAAAAACACCCAACCCTAGTTTAATCTTCGCAATATGATGTCTATGGAAATTTTCAATCATCCAGGTCACCGTTGTCCCAAAGGTGCTTTTCCAAAAGGCAACTGGACTTCCTTGTTTTTTTCTTTGAAAACATTTTGCTTATCATCCAAGAAGCTTCTTCAGGTTCATTGAAGAATGAAGAAGCTGAAGAAGCTTCATGGATAAGAAGTGAAACATTTTCAAAGATACCATACACACCCACACCCAAAAGTCCAGTTGCCTTTTGGAAAAGCAACTTCTGGATTTCCAGTATGATGACAATATGGCAAACTCAACTTCTTCTGCTCCTCCCAACCCTATAATTCAACCTTAATTCCAAAATTGCTTTAATAATGGATTCTGTTTCTAGGAAGGAAGAAACAGGAAAGATAAACTTTATGTGCCTTAATTCTTACTCTTTGGGAATACTGACAGGTGAATACATCATTCCCATCAGCAGACTATGTCTATCTATAAAAGCATTTCCCATCAAGTAGAAATTGAATTATTTTCAGGCTGACAGCAACATTGCACCTATCAGTAATATACCATATTAGATATAACATGCTGCCCCTCAACATGTAGATGGGGACCCAGTCAAAGAAATGGTCAAAGACCAAAGGAAAAACTAAATTTGCTTTAATTTAATGAGCATGTAAATTAAATTATGCTTAAACTGACTTTCCCCATGCAATGAATAATTTCTAAGTGCTGTATCATCCATAATTTGGTTGTAACTTTTGGAAGACTCTGTCTTTTCAGGGCCTTTGAGACTTTGTGGGTCTTGGAGAGTCAAGTTATGTCTGCCAGTCACAGGGAGGGGGTTGGAGAAGAAAACCCCTTGAGAAAATTAGTGGAGAGCCCATTAGTTTTAAGAAACAGTTCTGTAGATTTAGGCTATAATTTGCAGGGGGAGAGGAAGGCAAGAGCCTGAGAGGATAACATGCTCCCCCCCCGCCGCCTTTTCCTCGTTCAAACTTAAAAATAAAGATTGTCTCTTCACAGATAACAATAGCAAGTTCTCGTGAGAACAAGAGTAACACCTGTTCTGCAAATACACCAATAAACTTTGTTTTTAATCTAGCCAAGTTCATGCATACCAAAAAAAGAAAGAAAGAAAAAGCTAAATTTATTATTCGAAACTGTCTCCTACTTCTTTTTTTGCAAACAAGCTCGGGGATGCCGAAGGAGGCAATCTTCCTTCCTTCTTTTGTACTTCATTGGTATGCAACTTTAAAAGCTTTCAACAACTTCATTTCCATTGTAGTTCCCAAAAGCCGGTCGCCATTCTGGTCTGACGAAGGGATTATTTTTCTGCTTCCTATCTCTGGCTATTGCAAGGTCTTGGCCATTTCAAACAGCTTTTCAAAAGATTCTTGAGTTATTGAAATAGGCTGCAGAGAGCTAGAGCCAAAGAAATGGGGTTCTTTCCCACCTACCCACTCCCTTTGTCAAACATTCAATCATCGCTAATTCATTTTGTTCTCACCACAGCAGGTTAATTATGATGTCTGTTTCAAGTTTATTTAGCTTTGCTCTGTGCATGTTTATCGATCAGGTGGGGGGAGGTGGCTTTCTGGAGGAATTGTTCTGCTGCAATAAGATGCTCTCAAGTGATTGAAATGAGGGATGGTATTTAAAGAGATGAGCCTACAGCACAGGAAACAATAAAAGTGCAACAGAAAAACACACAGAAGGTATTGATGCCGTAAAGTCTGTATTGAGTTCTCTTTTTGCAAGAAATACATCTGCGGATATTAGGAAAGCTAGATCATAAATTTACTGAGAGCTTCAGGTCATGCAGCCAAATAAGGTAGCTTCTCTGGGATACTGTAGAAATTCATTGTTATCTATTGTACCAGGATATGCACAGCTCAGTTCAATGTCCTACCTGTCACTAATTACTTCAGCTTCAACCATAACAATACAAGAGCACACAATAGATACAAACTTAAAGCAAACCGCTCCAAACTCGATTGCAGAAAATATGACTTCAGTAACAGAGTTGTTAATGCCTGGAATGCACTACCAGACTCTGTGGTTTCATCCCCAAACCCCCAAAACTTTAACCTTAGACTTAGGTTAGACTAAGTAACCTTAGTTTATTAATACTTCTTTTTATCAAACTTACTTTGATATAAGTAGCCAAGTCCTTTACCTGCACATATTTGAACAGTCACAATGAATATGACTGAAAAACAGAACTATTTACAGTATGAATTTGCAGAAATATCTCATTGAAGTAATAATTCTTTATGTGTGCAAGTAGGGAAGGATTGTGATCTTTAATCAATTGGTAACTAAATGATACATCCTATAATTAGTGAGGAAGCAAGTATTATCAGCAGATTTGTTTATCAAAATAGCAACTGGCTAGAGGTAGTCCTTTGTAAAGGGTGAAAAAAAAACAGGACATTTCTAAGATACAATATTAAAAAATATATGTATATGTTTGTTTCCTTTTATAATTATTTTATAAGCAATTTTTATTTTTCAGTTACATTAGAAGAAAATCATAGCCAAAATGCCCTTATCAACATTTTGAATATCATTTAGCGATCAAATACAGTACAGTTCATAGAACACCTTCTCAAAAATGAGCTAAATAAAATTGATTGATTGATTGATCATGTGCCATCAAGATGGTAGTGACTCTTAGCAGCCATGTAGATAGGATTTTCTCCATGATCTTTTGTCCCTAATTGATCCTTCAGGTCTTCCAACAATGTAGTTCATCCACCTTGCTGTTGATTGTTCTATTCTTCTCTTTCATTCCATCTTTCCTAGTAATACAGCTTTCTCCAGAGAAATGTAATTTCTGTACAGTGCCACTAACCTCATTGTTATTTTAAAAAATAGTTTCATATTTAATTCAGGCTACACATTTCAGCTGCAAAAATCTGGATAATTACTAAATAGTAATAAAAAGAAAAGCTCCTACTTCTTCCTGCCATCTAGCGATCATCTGCAGTTGTTTTGTACCCCAAATATTGTATGTATCTTTTCCTAAAAGTATCAGTGCTGTGCAATGTGTTTTGTTGCAATGCTTATAGTCTCCAAATATCTGACAGATTAATATGAGAGCCATAAGTTATAGTCGGTTATATGAAGACGTTGCATCATTTACTTAACCAGAAATACTCTGGAAAATATATATCTTACTTATTAAAATAGTGACTATGTTAAATTAATTAATGGAAGAAACCAATTCATCAGCAGAAATTAATCATTGTCATCTCCCAGATGAGCGACTGAAATATGTTGTATAATGAATAGTTTTTTGTTTTGAAAAGGGAGAAATATTGTTGTGTTTGCCTTAATAGAAAACAACGATCACAGAAATCTTAATTTAAAAGGTATCTAGCAGCCATAAATCATATCAGCACCATATTATAAAGCAAATAAAGCTTCTTCATAACTATGTGGCAAATGCAGGCTGTATCATATTATATTAAGATAGAAGGTGCCAGCCAGTTTTATTTATTGATGCCTATAGTAGTTTTGTAATGTGTTTCCATTAAAAAAAGAAAAGATTTACAACATTCTTTATTATAATAGGGTCATTTATTTGAACTACATATTTTTTTTTGCTTTTACTGCCACTTATCTCCCTTTCATAAATTCCATTCTTTTTGGGAATAGGTATAGGCATTTGTAATATATTATTTTCTGGGGTAGTAAAAAATTGCTTAATTCAAAATTTCAAAACTGCTTTGAAGTTTGGGAGTAAAAGGTAAGACATTAGGACGTCATTAAGAAAACCCAATGCAACCATGTATAAAAAGTCAGATAAAAAATGTTCTGTGGTATAAAATGAATACCCAACAAGGCAAGTTTTGAAGATCTATATTAGAGTGGAACAGCATATGTATATACAACCAGCTATACTCTTTAACTTTAATAAGGAAATCCAGAACTACTTTAAGTTAAATTCCTGTGAATAGGTATCACCCCTTCCAGTGGTGGGTTGCTACTAGTTCATCTCGGATCGGGCAAACTGGTAGCGGTGGCGGAAGGCTCTGCCCACCCACCCAGATGTTTCGGCACATGTGCAGAAGCATTGTGTGCGTGCGTGAGCACGTGTGTGTCCACAAGCAAACTGGTAGCCACGGGATTTGAAACCCACTACTGACCCCTTCCCCATAGAAGTTATCCAACCTAGAAGTTTGCTAGAAGCAAATATGAAAGAAGGCAGGAGCCATGACAAGTTAGGGAGAGAATTTTCCAGGATTTGGAAAAGAATGAATCACATATCACTTTTTTTTTTTTTTTACAACCCTGTAATCCTGTGGTGAAATCCAATTTTTTTTACTATCAGTTCTTTGTAGAGACACCTGGCCGATACAATGTGATGCATTTCCTATACAGGCTATCTCATGGCAATCTCATATTATTCTACAAGTGGGTACTATTGTCATGAGTCTGTAGGGGGCCCCATTTTTAAGGAGGCTCCATCAATAAATGGAGTTCCAATTCCAAAAGCTTGTTAGTAAAAAATATTCTAACTTTACCTGGACTCTTAATCTGTTTGTAAGTTTATTAGATCAAAAATCGTATTTAGCTTTTTGCAATTTGTTTCAAATTCTTTCATTTCTTAAGCATGCAATTAACTTGTTTTATTTGGAGCCAAAGCTAAACTCACTTGGTGATTTTTCTTTTCTTTTTTTTTATAAAAAGTTTTTTATTATATACAAGAATTAAAACAAACATGCATACAATACAAAACATAAAACAGAACAAAACAAAACACAAAGGAGCATTGGACGAAGTGTGGTCCCGCGGTTATACATAATCTGCAATTATTGGTGATCAGGTCATGATATTGTAAGTTCTTAAAGAGTTCAATTAGATTTTTATATATATATATAATAGTTATTGTTTAGTCTCATATACAAATTAGATTTGGTCCTTTAAGTTTCTGACGTATTCTGTTTTTCTAGCCAAGTATAGAATTTAATACTTGGTGACTTTTCAGGCTTCTCATTCAGAAAGTATCTAATAGCTTTTAGATGGTTAAAGACAATTTCTGAAAGTGATTAGGAAGTGAGGCTTGCAAATCTAGCATCCTTTAAAAGTGCCTGCCGCAGTTGCAAGCAAGGTGCCTAATTTCCTGATGCTCAAACCCATGGAAGACTGTTATCCTGTGCTATCCTCATGAGAAGCAGCTGCCTGGAGCATATTGGGTGATCTCCCATCCTCTTCTTCAGAAAGGTTGCAAAAAAACTAGTATAGTCATCGGTTCTTTAGTCTTTGTTGCAGTTGTTGACTCTGAATTAGCAGAGATATCTTCAATTCACCCTGCCTCCCCCAAAAGCCCATGGCATGATTAGTCAAAATATTTACTTTGAAAATATTTCCATTGGGCTCATTTGGGCTTAAATTAAACTATGCAACTTGGACATTTTTATTTCCAAACAAATATGGTTGGATAATAAGTGAACAGGTTGAGCACATGAGTCAATATGAGCTGGCTACACTAAAGTAGGTTCTAGCTAGAGCAGAGATCTGGCTTTGTCGAATGAAGCTGAATATACATGTCCTAGGACAGCGATGGCGAACCTTTTTCGGCTCGCGTGCCACCCAGCCTCGACGTGCACGTGCAGCCGCGCCACTGTGCATGCGCAGAGCTGCTGCGCATGCCCCCCTGTGGTGTGCATGCGATCGTGTCATCTGCACATGCGCAGAGCTGTTGCACACACGCCCCTGCCAAATTGCATGCGCATGCGCAGAGCAGTTGCATGCATGCATCCCCCTGTGCCACGTGCACAACTGCACCATCTGCGCATGCACATGCTGCATGCTGGCTGTTTCACGTGCATGCGCCACCACATGCGCATGTGCACAAGAGATCCAAACTGCGCACATGCGCAGAAACAGGTAAGTTCGGCAATGGCTCGCATGCCGGGAAAAATGGCTCCATGTGCCACTTCTGGCACGTGTGCCATAGGTTCGCCAACACGGTCCTAGGATAATTCTGCAGGATCCAATCTGGGTCTGTCACTGGGACCAGAGGTTTAATCGTCTGAGTTTTCGGACTTGTGCTAGAGCCCATCCTCAGGAAACGTCTCTCTAGCACAGTCTGACCTGGCTTTGTCTTGGCAACATTTTTCTATTTTCTATTTTCTCTAATCATCTATATTAAAGAAACAGCCAGAGCAAATCCTGAAAACCAGCCTGAATCCAGGAAGAATGATACTAAGAGGATCCTACTCTCTCAGCAACCAATCAGGCAACTGTTTCTTATCCTATAGCTGCTGTAGCAAACTGATGACTTACTGAATAGCAGAAGATAACTACAATCAACTACTCTTGTGTGCAATACAAGAAGCAAACTGAAGTTGTAATGGAATGTGAGAATCTCTTTGGACGATTGGCAGAAGAGATGCTGCCTAGGGAACAATCAGATAAAAGGAGCTGACAAGTGAGAAACAGGCAGACAGACCTAAAAAGGGTCCACTTTTAACTTATCAGGCAGTTATCAAGAGATGGCTGTAGATTCGTTCTTTCAGATTTACAAGGTGCTATTAATGCAGTTTTATAATAAAGAAGAATTAGCTCATCTTGTCTGATTTACTTGAGAGGTTGACAACAGTAGTAGTGCTGAATGTCTGATCATGGACATTCACAGGGTTGCAGTCCCAACAAAACAGAATTGGGTTGAAATTTACATTATGAGATGCTATAAATAATGTTATCATCATAGCGGCTAATGGGAATAGCCATGTAAAATAGCTAGGGAAAAATGTTTCACTTTAGAAGACAAAAGCCTTTCTTCCCTACTCCAAAAAGTAGATGCTGGAAGCCTAGGCTATTGAAGCCTAGGCTACTGTATGATCTGGTTTGAATTACATTACAAAATTGCAACTTACCAGCACAACGTAGAGGAAAGAAATTCATAGCTGATTCAAAGTACAAAACCAAAACCTTTTTTTCAAAAGGTGTTTTGTCGCAAGCATATATTCTAATTGGTTCAATAATATGTTTTACAGAGTATATCCCTGTCACCAGATAACTCTTATTACTTTGAATGTGAAATACAAATCTGGTAAACTGTATTTTAACTTAAAGCAGGTGATTATATTCCAATCTTACTATGATATTTGGATTGGTGTTATTTCCATGTATACTTGAACTTATGATTATATGACTAAGCTTCAGAAATGTACAAGATGAAAAGCCATTATGAGTTGGAAACAGATAAGTAATGAAAATAAAACATTTCATTCCTGCTATCTGACAAATTGATCGTATTTTATATATGCTAACCACTTAGAACTATTTGCTTGCAGTTGCTCTTCAGAGTCTTAAAATACTGTTGTATAAAAGCCACCAATATCTTTACTTTCTTTTCTTTCAACATTATGAACAGAAAGCACTTCTGTCACGTAAGACCTGCCTTCAAATTATTTGAATGATTTATTTGTGATATTGAGAATGGGCTCTCTTCTATGGTGAGATTCTTCATGACTTGCTTTATTAAAAATACACTATACATTTGTATTCTTCATAGGTTGATATAATTTCAGTTTGCAAGTCTTGTCACCTTTGGGATACTTGCCTGAGGGAAAACAGTAGCTGATATATTTTCCTGTTCAAACTGATTTGTTCAGTATATGCTAATACGAATGCAATGTCTGTCTGTATGTTTATGGAGTTTTATTACAAAATCCAAAATTTTCTTTTCTAGCAAAGTACCGGTATATATAGAAAAATAATAAGAGTATTGGTTCTTACACTGGTATATCTGATAGGGACTTAGTATTTATTTATTTGTGCCTTTAAGTTAAGTTTCTAGATGAGTTTTTGTAATTTTTGTGCAAAAGTTTGGAAGTGGTTTGCCATTGCCTCATTCTTAGTTGTCTTAGGGACTAGTACTCATGGTCTTCCAGGTTCTAGCCTGGTGCCTTAAAACCATTGCACCAAACTGGCTCTAATATTTAATTTTTTCTTTATAAATAGGCAGTTCTCCACCAAGGAGGGACCACCAGTCAGGCATGGGTTAACTACGTCTGATCCAATAGGACTGAGCCTGCAAACTGTTGAACTACTCCTCCTCCTCTTGTTCCCCAGCTTTCAGGCTCAGTCTGATTTGGACAGACATGGATTTTTGAGCTGCCCATTCCTGATTCTGAATTTGAAATTGCTCCCTGCATAGGTTGAGCCTTACCAATGTGAAGGGCACTTCTGCCCAAGCCTGCTGAAGGCCGCTCCGCGGCAGTCCCTGGCTGAGGACTCCAACACCTCTTTTCTATAAATAGAAAAAAGATAAATACCCATATACATATTTACCCTACAAAATCCTGTAAGTCAATCTTTAAATAAAACGTATAGCATGGAGTCCAGAGGCACTAAATAGGATTACTCCTGTCTGGCCTCTTTTCGGTGGTCCTTTCAAGGAATTCTAGGAAATGAATTGAGAAGTGATAACTAGAGTGACACTGATTTGAGTTAAGAAGATATGGTATGGTTAATTGATGGTTCAAGTTCAAGCCCACTTTTAAGCCTATTGTTCTGTGACAGTGAGGTACTACTTTTCGGTTCTCAGTGCATCTATGGGCTGTCAACCAACTTGCTTTTCTAGATCAGCTGTTCTCTTCTTGGAAAAAAATGTTCTAGAAGAACGATTTTTTCTGAATGTTAAACATATGGGTGGTTATTTCTATGTAAAACGATTCATAGTCGTTCCAATTTGGAAGCCAAGAGACAGGACCCTGTGAGATGGCAACGATAAATCTAGCGGTGTCAATTGGAGGTTTTTGAGCCTATAATTTTTGAGGGAGAAGAGAGAGGACTCCATAGCACTAGCTATGCCATTTGAAAAGTTGATCTCTGATCCTCTCAACTCTGCTAGATAGACCTGATCAAAAAATCTATTCCACAAGAAGTTTAAAATTACTTTTATTGAGCTTAGCTATAATAACTCTTGGCTTTGCAGATTAAATCAGATAGGAGCCTCAACAAGATGAGCTTTTTCTACTTTATTTTAAAGCTGCATTGACAGAATCATGCAATTATGAAAGTACAGTTTCCCTTCCCCCTCCCCCGTATCTCCCGTGCAGCTTGAGAAACTAGTGAGGCTCTCTTCTGAGCCTCTTGCCCTGGCCACTGTCCAACTGTGGCCAATGCTGTCTCTTATAGCAATAGCACTTAGACTTATATACCGCTTCATGGTGCTTTACAGCCCTCTCCAAGCGGTTTACAGAGTCAGCATATTGCCCCCAACAATCTGGGTCTTCATTTTACTGACCTCAGAAGGATGGAAGGCTGAGTC
>JANHFM010001274.1:244404-255512 GCA_032468115.1 Grayia smithii
TTTTATGGTTGGGGGTCACCACAACATGAGGAACTGTATTAAAGGGTCGCGGCATTAGGAAGATTGAGAACCACTGGACTAGAGAAACAAAGCTGGGATCCCAAAAATCTGAGCTTCGTTTCTATGGCTCACCACAGGCGTTCCCCACCCCTCCATTTGCAAAAGGGTACTGGCATGCTGGGCCACAGAAACAAAATTTAGGTTCTGAACCACTGGTTCCCCTTCCATCCATGCGCTAGAAAGTCTTGCACAGAGTGGGGAAGGAAATTGGCATGCTGGAACAGAGAAAGGAAGTTTGAATCCTGAATTTTGTTTCTCTGGAAGCCAGCAAACACGAACTTTCTAAAGCAGGGCTGTCAAAAAAACTCCCGGCCCATGGGCCAGATGCGTCATGTGGCCATGCCCGGTTTAGAGAAGGGGGGGGAAATCCCAATACGTCATGTGACGCTGCTGTGACTTGAGTTTGACACCCCTGTTCTAAAGGGTTGGAAGAAGGTTTTTTTTTACCCTTCAGAAAAATGTATCTTTCTGAAGAGTAGAAAGGCTTTTTCAGCCAGCATCTTTAAAAGCAACAGAGCTGCTTGGGACACTGTCCCATGGAAGGGCGAAATCCATTTGACTATCATTCTCAAAGATGCTGCTTGGAAAAGTCCAAGGCGCTGCAAAAGCTAAGGAGGATTTTAGCACAGGGACCCTTGAAGCCCACCTCCAAGCGTTCCATCCATGCTACAAGCGGCCCAGGATAAAATCCCTCTTGGCTTTTGTCATGGACTTTTCCAGCCAATGTCTTTGAGAGGGCTGCTTGGAGGTGGGACTCTGCCCTGCCCATGGGGCAAAGTCAACCTGACAGGTAGCCCATCTGCTCTTAAAGAGGTTGCCTGAAAAGGTCATTCCCCAAATGAGTCCTGACGGATCTTTTTCAGGCAGACTCCAGGAACCAAAGGGAGTCCTTCAGCAGCGGCCTGCAACTTTCCCTCTTGGCTTCCCTGTTGACCTTGTAAAGAAGCCAGCAGGGAAGATTGCAAATGGTGATCACATGATCACAGAGGGCCTGGCAACCCATCATAAATGCAAATGAGTTGCCAACAGCCGAGATGGCTGCACTGCAATGGCTGTTAACGTCAAGCACCAGTTGTAAGTCTCTTTGTTCAGCATCATAATTTTTGCATTCAGAAGAAAAGTCCCAAATCTCAGAGTAATTAGACTTGCATCCGAGCAATCCAACAACTCATGACAATAAGATTACACCATGTACTAGAAAAACTACCTGCTGAGAAATTGGGCATAGTTTACTGCCCTCCTTTAGACATGGGTTCTCCCTTTGTCTTTTTCTGGAAGGAGGATTATCATTTTCATCCAACATATTCCAGTCATCAATATTCATAGTTTTTATTGCCTGTTGAAAAACAGCCTTGCTTTCAGATAACTTCTTATTTGGGAGTAAAATACAAATGTTAGCCTTTAATGTAGTAGTAAATGCAGCAAAAGTGAAGGAGCAAGAGAAGAATAAGAGGAGTACGGTAACTGAAAATTCTCTTATTGGAAAAAGCAACAACTTTTCTGGGTAGGCATATAACAATAGCACTTAGCCTTATATACCGCTTCATAGTGCTTTTACAGCCCTCTTTAAGCGGTTTACAGAGTCAGCATATTGCTCCCAACAATCTGAGTCCTCATTTTACCCACCTCGGAAGAATGGAAGGCTGAGTCAACCTCGATGAGATTCGATCTGCTGAACTGCAGCTAGCAGTCAGCTGAAGTAACTTGCAGTACTGCACTCTAACCACTGTGCCACCTCAGCTCTGAGCACAACTTGTATCCAAATACACTAATTCTACTTACTCGCTTTTGGGCAGCAGAGGTGACCTTCCCATGGCTTCCTGATGGGGATTCTTCAGACGTTCCATGTGTTTGTTCACTAGATGGCTGTTCATCCACAAATGAGCCCAATGAAAGGGAGCTCTCTAGCTTCAATTCTCCCTCATGTTCCTTCTCTACCATTGAAGTATTTTCTGCATCCCTCTTGTCTGCAACTAAAATATGATGCTTTTTGAAAGTCAATTAAACAGCAATCTGAACTCAATTGAGATGTGAACCTCAGGGACAAAGGAAGAAAAACAATTTGCTTAAGCTACTGAAACTATCAGTTTCTATGGGGCCTTTTTATTGCAAAGTGTATTTACATTCCCATGCCTGCATTACAGGGAACATCAACCATTCAGTGCTTAAATTGAAGTGCACACAGCTATTCTCTCATTTAAAAGCAACTATGCACATAACCTAATAGGACGTATATCTGAAATGCTCTCCATTTCTCTGGTAGCATCACTCATTCAATTGGATGGGAATATATTAATTAGGACAGATAACTAAATATGTCCTTGAGTCTATAAATGTTACGGGACTGTTACTATAGGACTGGTACATATTTTAAGGGAGATTTTTAGATTAATTTAATTAGAGACTTTAAAAGATTTGCTGAATTAAATATCAAGCTGAGACTAATTCAATAAACTCAATTATTCTATATCATGCACCCTACTCTAAGTTAATATACTCCAGGTGACAGGAAATCAGTTCTGTAAGTAACAACCATTTATTCTGACATGAGATTTTTTTAAAAAAGGAATAGAAAAAGGTTAGAGCAGAAAGGCAACATACATAATTTTATTATATTAAAAAAATTTAAATGTGCAGTGTCAAATTAGTGGTACATTTATAATAACCAATCTTGGTAGGATACTCTACCACAGTGGTTCTCAACCTGTGGTCCCAAGAGCTGGGCCACAATGTCATCACAAGGGGTCCAAGAAGACCTGTAGAAATGTTGAGTTTAAATCTTGAATTAACTCTTTGGGGTCCTGGCCATAGTCCATGGCAACAAAATGTACTTCAGTGAGGTCCGTAGTGAAGAAAAGGTTGAGAACCACTGCTCTACCATATTCAGGACATGACACAGAGCAAACTAAGACAGCCTAAAGAAATTCCATGTCATTTTTTCTACACACATTTTGATTTAAAAAAAAATACTACTCCGGTTCTTACTGAAAAATAGTTGCCTGTGGTCGACTTGATTCATGGCTGAGACTGCGACAAACTTACTTTGCACACTGCCAGGCGGCGTCAAACGTTTTCCACAATTACTACAGAACTTGTGGGATGCATTTTGAGTGTCGTGACATTTAGGGCATTTAATGCCCTTGTTGCGTGATCGGCGACCCATGGTGAGTTTTTTTTTGTAGCCTGTCCGGAAGCAGAAAAATATAAACAAAAACGGGAGGAGAATTACTCGTATTAGGACGAATAGCTGTGCAGCCGCGGCAAAAAAGAAAGTGACGGAAAAAGGAAACGCTTTCGGTACTGTACGATAGGTGCAATCCTGCCGCTCTCGCAGCAGCGCCCAATCAACGCCCGCTATGCAAATGAGGGTCGATTACTTTCGTTTTCCTCCAGCCACCGGCCCCCAATCTCACCAATAGAGAAAAAGGAAGGCTGCAGAAGCCCAAGTTACTCTTTAACACTCAGGATTTCCTGCTTAAAGGATCCCAAGCCATCGTCGTCGTCCCCCCACCCCCACCCCCACCCCGGGATCGGAACCACGAAAGGCTTGCTTTTCGGAATAAGACATTTTGTTGCGCGAAAACATCACTTTCGGTTTTGAAAAGCCAGCGCCTACTACTGTATTAAACTCCTTGTGGCTCCTTTAGGGACAGATCCCAGAAAAGGGAGGGAGGATAGCCTGAGTAGCGTTTCACCAAAAACGAAACTATAGGCGGATCGAGCCCTTTGCCATCTTCACAAACCGTTCTTCACTTCGGATCCCCGGTGACACACCCAGAAAGGCTGCAAATGCAAGAAACTGAAGAACCACCACAAACCCCAACCTGGGGAGTTATGATATCCCATAAGGAAAACGATCTTGCAAGAAGGGCGGTCCCCGTGTTTCCCTTTTGGCCACAGCCCCCCGTTTCCCGGTGCAAGGCAGAGTCGTCTCTCCGTTTTCCCATAGCGACCAACGAGATCCCCGACCTACCGCGACGCTACGAGTTACAAAAAAAAATCAGATCGTTTCCCCCGCCCACCCCCACCCCAGCGCCATTAAGCCCGAATAAGCGCTTCACCTCCCAACCGGAAGAGAAGAGCGTCGCAACTCCATCCTTTTTTAACAGTTTTAACAGTTAACAGAGTTGGAAGGGCCTTTGGAGGGCATCTAATCCAACCCCCTGCTCAGGCCGGAGACCTATGCTAGGGATTCGAACTGCCGACCTTTCTGATCGACAAGCTCAGTGTCTAAGCCACTGAGCCACCTAGTCAAGCTAATTTAATTAATTTAATTTTAAGCCGAGCTCCTCGGGCTGTGAAGGAGCTAACGGGGCACCACCGTAAAACAAGCGGAACTATCTGCAGGGATGCATCTCCGGAGTGCGTTACTCACCTCAGCCGAGATCCAAAACGAACGCAGCGGGCCGAGAGCGGCGCCGCGCAGTGAAAGAAACGCTCTCCCTCAAAACTCTTCTTCCCTAACCCGCAAATGCGGCCACCTTAAAGAAAGAGTCCCCGGCAAAGTTTCGTTTTCCGCGCTGCCTGCCTATTATATTGCAGGTTGCACAAAGTATCGCTTTCCAAACGTCACACTGGCGCCCCGCCTCTCTATTTACTTCTGCAGGCAGCTATAGGACCGAAGCCTTATTTGCAGGCGGGGAAGTCGAGAAAGTGCTTGCGAGGAGGAGGAGATTTGAGCGCTAACAGCGGGAAAGCTCAACCCAGCTGGACTCGATTCAGCCGGCTGAATTTGCTCTCTCCGCCCCCATCCACCCCCCCACCCCCACCCACAGGGGCGGGCGGCTGAAAAATGTCTCCACTGGTTTTTTTTGCGGTGAGCTGCTCCGGTGAATGTGAGGTGAATGTGAGGAAGCGCCCAGCCTGGAAAGAAGATTAGTCAACTGTGAAGGTTGACCTCTCTATGGAGCCAATTGATAAGAGAGACAACTGAAACTCTTCCATTGCCAAAAGAATCGAGCGGGGAAACCGATTACAGTACAGATTTTGTTGGCGTTTTTGTTGCTAGATGGGTAGAGGGCTAATCCTGCTTTTGTTGGATCTTGGGTGAGGGCAGTTGCTACTGTGGCTCTGCCTGCAGGAAGTAGATCTTTGTTAGGTAGAATAGACTGGGCCAGGCTTAATGGCCCATTGACAAAGGTGGGCGAGGGGGCTGAATTTCTGTCTCCTTTTTAGGGGAAATATTCTGCCCTTTTAATATTTCCTAAAATATCTTATTTTCCTAGGAGAGGGGTGGGTACTAACTTCCTACATTGGCAGATGGATCAAGTTTCTCTCCATGCACGGAAAATGCCTCCGCCATGCTGCAGAAACAAAGTTCAGATCTCTGGGATCCACCTCTTTTTTTTTTCTTCAGCACAGGAAGTTCAGTTCTCCTTAACAGGCATTTTTTTCAGTCAGCCCCCAGAGACAAGCGGAATTATCAGCATGAGGCAGCAGCTTGCAACCTTCCTGTCTGGCTTCCCCATTGGCATTCTTGGGGAAGCTGGTAGGGGAGATTGCAAATAGTGATCACAGGGCAACTTGACAATCGATCCTAAGGGCAAATAAACACCCCAAATGTGATCATGTAACTGCAGTGTGACATTTCACAAGGGTCAGAAAGACTTCATGGGCCTTAAAGCACCCTTTTTCAAGGCTATCCTAATTCGGAATGGTCATTAACCAGCTAGTTGTAAGTTAAGGATTCTCTGTGTGGCCTAAGACGGGGGTCTGAAACCTTAAAAACTCAGAGCCATTTGGACCCGTTTCCCACAGAAAACAAAATGGGAGCCACAAAACCTAGGTGGGCTTGGCCTACTCAATGTCACTCACTCCCAAGTCACATGACACACACACACACACGCCACACCTCAGGTTTTGTGGCTCTTGGTGTTTTCCATGGGAAACAGGTATCTCTTTCTCCCTCTCTCCCTCTCCCAGCTTTCTCCCTCTCCCTCTCATCACTCTCCCTTTCTCCCTCTCATATTTCTTTCTTTCTCTCTCTCTCTCTCAATTCTTTCATTCTGCCCACTTAACGACATGGGAGATTGCTTAACAGCCACAACTTGAGATTGCCATCATTGAACAAAGCAATCGTGGGCATCTCACTTATTGACTGCTTTGTTCAATGATCAAGATTCTAGTCCCAATTGTGGTCATAAATCAAGGACTACCTGTATATACTTGCTCACTAAATGTGAGTCAAACTGTTGTATGGAAAAAAACAATTGACGTTCAGATTTATACTTCTGGATAGAAGAACAAACAATGAAAATAAAATTAACTAATTGGAAGAATAATTAAAAGTGGATTTTAAGACTGAATAAGACTATTTTTCATTTAATTATTGCTTCTTTGCAGTCTTGGGAGCATGAGCACATACAACACTTTTACCCACCCTAGATCTTTGTACCCAGTGGGGATAATCAACACAGAAAGCAACAGTATACAAAACAATTACAATAGGTTTCTTGATCAAAGATTAAATACAGTTTACAGGCTAGTAGTGTTTCTTAACCTCAGCAACATTAAGGTGTGTGGACTTCAACTCCCAGAGTTCCCCAGCCAAATCCACACTTCTTAAAGCAGTTGAGGCTGACACTATTTTAAGACAACTTATTAGTGGAATGCTACGGATCAGTATGATTTTTCCAAACTAATGTAAGCCAGGGTATGTCAGACTTCACAAGAAACATTGGAATTCTATTGACATAGACTATAGTAACTGAACCTTGAAAGTGTGATTTTGCTCCCTTTCTCA
Organism: Grayia smithii; assembly: GCA_032468115.1. Lineage (NCBI taxonomy): Eukaryota > Metazoa > Chordata > Lepidosauria > Squamata > Grayiidae > Grayia > Grayia smithii. The sequence goes on from JANHFM010001274.1 coordinate 251,207, forward strand.
TACCAAGGATAGTTGTAGGCAGAGTCGATTTCTAGATCCCGCTAGAAGAGTTTTTTGGAAGAAATTTCCTTCTAGGTTCAGCTCCAAGTGGGGAAAAAGACACTGGAAACATGGAAACTGCTTGGAAAGATGGTTTAATGGTGGTCAGGATCACAGGGCCTGAGTTCCTGAGCAGACAAGGGCGAGATCTGGGTGCACCTTGGTTTTATGCCCTCTGTTGTGCCCCACCACTTCCTACAATGGTAAACTCAATAATCCAGACTTCTATAGAAGTGACAGATTAAAATATCAGGCCTGGGAAAAGCTGGTATCAGTCAGTTCAGCTATTGAAAAAGGCAGATGTTAAAAGGAGGAATTTCTTTAAAAAGCTGCAGGCAGCACCAAACTGGCACAGTGAAGGGTATAACTTCAGAAAGTATCAGTGTTTCTCTACCATGTCAACTTTCCCAAATTCTCAGCAATTGCTGTGCTGGCTGAGGGATTCTGGAAACAAAGCCACGCATCACGAAATTGCCAAGACTGGGTAAGACTGGTAGTGTGGAGTTGCCATATTTCTGTTGTGAAACATATGGCAACAGCAGGAACCTCGAGCAAACGTTACCCGAGTTTGGTAAAACAGGATGAAAAGTTACTGATCTCCTGCAACCATTCCAGTTTTAGGCACAGGCATGATCTGATAAGGGCTTTACAATCTCACCTTCCTTTTGCAATCCTGTTGTGTAAGGATGGGCTGCCTGTAGCTATATTAGCTTTTTAAGTCACCCTTTATGGTCCTCTCAAGCCTGTTCTGATGGAATGAAAACTGAAAGTGTTTTATTGTCATTTTGGGATTAAACATTAAGCCCTAAAATCAACATCACAGTTTTAAAAAGACACAGCCCAGAACTTCCCATCAAGCCTAATCCTAACAAGATATGTGATGTGTCTCTTTCCCCATCTTGCAATCATCAGTCCTACACCCAAATTTGCCCAGGCCCTTAGTCAAAGGTTGCTTATTCCTGCTTAAATGCTTTTCAAACACTTTGCTCCGTCTTTTTTTCTTACAAAGAAATCTCAGCCAGTAGATGCTCCTATATCAGGGGTCACCAACCTGTGGCTCTGGAGTCACATGTGGCTCTTTCATCCCTCTGCTGCAGCTCCCTGTCACTCAAAATATGTGTCACAACCACCAATGTGCGATACCTGCCGGTATGCAATTTATTGAACTTTTCAACTCCTGGTAGGCCAACTATGAATAAATCCAAGAAAAGAAAAGTTTCAGAAGAAAACAGAATGTTTAATTCAATTACGTATGCTAGTTTTGTGGTTGCTCAAGAAATAGTAAGGCACAGGAAGAGTTTTGTGGCTCCCAGGGTTTTCTTTTCTGTGGGGAACAGGTCCAAATGGCTCTTCAAGTGTTTAAGGTTGCAGAGCCCTGTCCTAGATGGCTTACTTGCCTCTAACAACTTTCCACACAGTTAACTCCAACCACTTCTCACCCATTCTTGAGTGGATAGAAAACAAGATTGGCTTGAAATTGGTTGCCCCCATCTTGCCTCCATTAATGTCTGTTTTGACTCTCTGCTAAATGGTAGTGACCAGAGGTGGGATTCACTTATCTTCCCTACTGGTTTGCACTGAGCATGTGCAGTGGTTGCGCATTATGTCCGGGTAGGTGGGCGGAGCCTCCTACAGTCGCCGCTACCGGTTCGTGCGATCCTGTTTGTGCAAACCAGCTGAATCCCACCACTGGTAGTGTCCTGATTTTGTGATAGCTAAATAATTGCCTGAACCCTTTAGCTTTGCTGTTTTCCGTCAGGTCATCAGTTAATAGAAAAAATATTTGTCAGTCACAGTGCTCCATCAGGAACAGAATCTTTTAAGTTCCTTCCTGTGCCCCCTTATCAACACTCCAAGATGTTGTGAATAATTGGAATAAAGTTAAACCAAAATAGATTGAAACATGAGAAAGCTCTGTCATGAATAAGGTTTGTTTACCTTTCCCTTTTTTTTATGTAGACCACAAATGCTAACTTCTGCACTAATCTGTATTTTGTTTGGGAAGCAGTGAGAATGCGACTGGTTCCTCCATTTCTACACTATTTTACATCATTTCTCTGTTATGCCATTTCAGCCTTAATCTAAACCAGCAAGGGCAATAGAGTCGTAGCACAGACAGAATATTACTGTCTGTGAATTATTACAGGTAGTCCTTAACGTACGACCACAACTGAGCCTAAATTTATGTTGTTAAGTGAGACATTTAAGTGAGTTTTACCCCATTTTATGACCTTCCTTTGCCACAGTTGTTAAGTAAATCACTGTATTATAGGATATTTACAGAAATATAGCCTAAGGAAGCAGACGTGGAATTGTTACTTTTATTTGTCTTTCAAAAAGGTGAGGCAATAAATCTCACCAAGTGTTCCATGATGTTCTTCCCACAGCTTTTTAAATAAAAATGTTTCCAATACAACAGGAATCTAGAAGCACTTCCTGTGTACTATGTTAGGCCCAACTTCAGCATATTCTTCTTTGGAAATCCACATCTCCTGAAAGGCTGAGAGAGAAGCAAGAATGGATCCTCCCATCCAGACAGAGATCTTCCTGTCAGGAGGTGCTTGGACCAGGACTTCAGTGTCTTTGGGAGCCATGCGAATCAGCTCCTTGGTCAAGCGCTCTGAAATCCCAGGAAAGAGACTGGAACCACCAGAAAGAAGGATGTTGGCATACAGAGTGGTCCTTAAGTCAATGTCACATTTCATGATGGTATTGAATAAGAGTTTATCAATTCCTGGCGCTTCCATGCCAATGTTAGATGGGCGAAAGAGGGTTTCTGGGCAGCGGAACAATTGATTGTGGATTTTAATAATCTGACCATCAGGCAATTTCCATGTTTTCTCTATTGCAGTAGGTTGTTTAGCCATTTCTTCTTCAGGGTTTAAGCACACATAACACAAGGCCTCCTTGATGATCCTTACAATTTCCCTTTCAGCTGTGCTCACTAAGGCAATGCCACTTTCTCTCAGGATTCTCATTAAATAATCTGTAAGATCCCGGCCCGCCAGGTCAAGTCGGAGAACAGCATGAGGCAAGCAGTAGCCTTCAAAGATTGGGACAGTATGTGTTACCCCATCCCCAGAATCCATCACACAACCTGTCGTGAGACCTGCAGCGTAGAGAGCTAACACAGCCTGAATGGCCACGTAAAGGGCTGGAACTTCAAATTTTTCAAAGAGCAACCTCGTCATTTGTTCACGATTGGATAATGGGTTAAGTGGTGCTTCGGTGATCAGTGCGGGCCTTGTGCCGGAGTTTAATCTCAGTTCATTCTCATAAGTATGTTTCCAGATTTTCTCCATGTCTGGCCAGGAAGTGACAATGCCATGTTCTACTGGATATCTATTGGATATAAATGAGAGTTAGACATCAATTTACAACATATTGTCATACGTAAAAGCATCTAGGCAGGGGTGTCAAACTTGCATCACATGACATATCGTGACTTCTCCCCTCCCTTCGCTAAACTGGTGGTGGGCATGGTCAGCGTGTGATGTATCCAGCCTGCAGGTTACAAGTTTGACACTCCTGATCTGGGGAATGTACTGGATTGCTTAATTAATATCAATATAGCTTGTGCTATCTACATACAAACATGCACATATCTAAAAACAATTTGAACTGGGGGCAGACAAAGTTCTACAAATTTACAAAGGACATGTTTCCATGTCAAATCTGAGTTCCAAGTGTCTTTTGTTTTCATGGATCCCAGTTATAATCTTAGAATGCTTCTTCTGTGGAAGATTTGAAATGTAGTTGTTTAACATTAGTTATAGTCTGTTTATATTTTTGTTAGATGCTTGTTCCTCATTTTCTTCTACAGAAGTTTGGGATGATGTGTGTATAGTCGTTTCTTTTCCATCTGAACTCTCATACCTTTGCCAGATAAGCTGGGCTGAGAAGTAATGATTGGCCAGAGTCATCCAAAGTGCTTCCTTGGTCAACTGGAGAATGGAACTTGGGGCTCCATGTCATTTATCAGTGTTCTAATTACTATTCCTAAGGTTTTGCAAGTTGTAGCAGACCAAGGGTTGAGCAATACATTTAAATTTTTTTGGAATACATATTCATGGCGTATTAATAAGGTTTGTGGGGTGAAGTTGCTCCTAGTAGAAAAAGGCCCTGCACTAACATTTTACATATAGAAACTGAAAACAAAATGTATTTTCAATTAATTTTCTATTATGCATTACCGTATATTCTGGCGTATAAGACGACTGGGCGTATAAAACGACCCCCAACTTTTCCAGTTAAAATAAAGAGTTTG
>JANHFM010001276.1:49706-61770 GCA_032468115.1 Grayia smithii
GTGTGTTTGGGGCTCTGGGCAGTGTACAATTTAATCAATAAACAATAAACAAAGCATTTTACAACCCTGGAATCAGGACAACTGAATGGAGCTGAATGTTTACTGGCTGATGCCCTTCCTGATGCCTACACAGAGTTTGCAGCAGATATTTTCAACTCTCAACCTTCTAGAAGGTTGAGTGGAAGCAAGTGACTTCACCTCTAGGCCAGCACCTCACTTAATATAATAAAACATTAAAAATTAATAATTTAATATTAAAAACATAAAAATGCAAAACAACATTATAAAATTGCAAGAGATGGGAGACTTAGAGAATACAGGTGTGAGTGGGGGAGGGGTCTCATAGATTTTCTGCTATGGATATGTGGGCTCTAATGTCTCACACACATGCCTACACAGTCAGGTTTTGACCTCTGCAGAAGGACAGAAGATTGGAAGTTTTCCTCACCTCTAGGGGCAAGATGTTTTACAAAACAGGAACAATGACAGAAAAGGTCATTTTCCTTGACCTTACCAATCAAAATTATCTCATTGACAGATTATGTAGCTCACATATAGCACCCCAAAGGAGAGGTCCTTCTCCCCAAGCCGAGGTGCAATTGGCAGCTTGCCAGCTTGAACGCTGATAAAAGTCCCTAAGCATGGAATGGGGTGTATCTGTGTCCCTCTGTTGTGGCCTGTCAGCCACCAGCCTCTCCAGCAGCAGAATCAGAGGAGGAGGAGGAGGAGGAGGAGGAGGAGGGAGTCAGCATCAAGGCAACCTGCGAGCTCCAAGGGGGAAGAGCGAATGGAACTGGCAGAGAGAGATAAAGAGGTGGAGCCTGGGCCATCTGTCAGCCCTAAGATGGAGAGTCAACAGCCCCCAGATCTGGAGGTGGCTGATGAGGACGAGGAGGAACAGCTGGGTCCAGTGCCTGACACACGGATGCACAGAAGGTAGAGGAGAGGAGAGCAGTAGAAATCTGTGGGGCAATCCTGGGGAAGGAAGAGCCATTGCTGCTAGCAAAGCCCCATCTAGGTCTGGGGATAAAAGGCAGGGGACAGAGATGAACAGATGTGGCAGACAGCTTTCATTTTCCGGATGGACTTGTTAGCCTGCAGTGAGAGAGAAACTTTTTGTCGGAGCTGCTGGCACTCCTAATAAAGGAATATTTGAGTTAACTTCAGAGAGTTTGTCATGTTTGGGGAGCTGGGTCAGAAGAGTCTGTGTCTGTGCTGATGTCTCTGTGTCAATATGTCAGTGTATCTGTGTGTCTGTTCGCCTCACTAAGGCCAAGGCCGGCTTTGGAAACCAGAGGAGAATTCCCAGGCTCATGGCAAGTTGCCTTCTGGCAAATTGCCTAGGACGACTTGTACCATGGCCAGGTGGCAATGGCTAGTTGTTCTATTCCAGCATGGAGAAACCCTTGCAGGGTGGGGTATTTTTTTGTTTTTGGTAAGACTTCAGTACAGGTTTGTGATTTCTTCCTTCATAGGATTGAGAAAAAATGATTGGTCTAAGGTCACCCATCTGGATTTCTGTCTAGAGCTGGTCTCCCTATTTCTAGCCTTAACCCAGGGGTGTCAAACTCAAGGCCCACAAGCCACATGCAGCCTGTGATGTGGTTAGATCCGGCCCGTGGGGCCGTCCTGGAAAATGTAAGGGGCCAGCCCACGTCACTTTGGCTTGGTCTACCCACATTGCTTCAGCCTGGTCTACCCAATCCTAAGAGGAAACATTGGACCAGTGTAGCTTCAGCACGGTCTACCCGATTCAAAGTGGAAACATGCCAGAAGTTTGGGGAGTGGCGTCAAGCTGGCCACACCCACCCAGTCAGCCATGCCTACCCAGCCCCCCAAGGTCAACCACAGCCCAGATGCAACCCTCAATGAAATTGAGTTTAAGACCCCTGCCTTAACCACTATACCAGCTGGCTTTATCTTCATTCAATGCATCATGGCAATATCATCCCAGGCAAGGGAGAGAAAATAAAGAAAAAGAGTGTTTTCATCTTCAACAATGCCCCCACCTCTTTCCAAACAGTATCTAAGGATTGGTACTTATTGTGAGAGATCCAATAATTTTGATAAGCTAAACCATTTAAAATTAAGTATTTAAAAATAAGGTTCAAAACTCTATAACAAAAAAGATCACAGGGTAGGATCCTACAACTCTACTTTTGCAACCAGGGAATTAATTGACCAATCAATCAGAATAGAGCTGGAAGGGACCAGTTGGAAGGGACCAACTGGAAGACCTGTTGGTCTTCTAGTCCAACATCCTGCTCAAGCAGGAGACCCATTACAATTTGAGACAAGTGGCTGTCCAGTCTCTTCTTAAAAACTTCCAGTGATGAAGCACCCACAACTTCTGAAGGTGATCTGTTCCACTGGTTACAAGGTCTTGACAGAGCCAATTTCAATCCAATTTCACCATGAATATCACAGAGTATCAAATTGCTAGTAAGGAGCATGATGAAGAGCTTCAGGTACTTACCACCCAAATCATAAATGAGCTGAAATTCGGAAAGATCAAAGGCAGAGACCACTTCTTTTCCATGCAGACTCCAACCTTCACTCATGAACCTGAAAAAGCTTTCAGCACGTTCCTTTGAACTAGAATTGAAATTTGCATTGGCAGATGATTAACAACTATGTGAAATACAGTATGATTAACATCTGATCATAAATCTAGAATTATATTTTTCGTTATGTAGTCATGGTTTCTTTCATGTTAATTATCAGGTTTTAAAGAGCAGATTATTTAATATTTGTCTTGACGTTTGATGGCATTAGTAATCCATATGACCTAGACCAGTGGTCGGCAAACCATGGATCGCAAGCCACATGTGGCTCTTTGGCCCCTTGAGTGTGGCTCTTCCATAAAATACCACACGCACTTACAGTACGATTGAAACTTCATGGCCCATGCCCAGAAGTCGGCCTGGGTGAGTCTATTTTGAAGAAGTGGCTCTCCTTGGTTGTGAGGGAGGGGAAGACCCAATACCCCCTCCAGGACCTGCAGTGAAAGTGTCCCCCCCCCTCTCTCTCTCTCTCGGGGTGGAAAGCAAACCCGAAAGTAGCTGCCCGCCATTTCCCACAAGTCAGGCAGTGAGAGGAGAGGGGCTCAATTGAGCTCAATTCAGCCCTTGCCAAAGACGCCCACCTTATCAGCCAGTCTCCCGCACTCTGTGTGTGTGTGTGTGTGTGTGTGTGTATGTGTGTATGTGTGTGTATCTCTGTCTGTGAGTGTATGTGTGTGTGTCTCACTCCCTCTGTCTTTTCTCACTCTCAGAGAATCCTGCAGGCCTGCGTGCTCTCTTTGGGACTTTTTGCTAGCTGTTTTTTTTTCTTCCTTTTGGAAAGCTGAGCTGGCAGAGCAATGAGCGCTACCTGCAGCGGAGGCTTCCCTCCTCCTCCCCCTCCTCCTCTCATGTCCGCCTGACCAGCTGTGGGGGGCCCCCGGGAGGGTGCGCACAAGAGGAGGAGGAGGAGGAGGAGGGGTGACTCTGACATAGGTTGCGCTCATTGCTCTGCCAGCCTGGCTTTCCAAAAGGAAGAAAAAAAAACAGCTGGCGAAAAATCTCAAAGAGAGCACGCAGGCCTGCAGGACTCTCTGAGAGTGAGAAGAGACAGAGGCAGGGAGCGAGAGAGACACACACACTCATAGACGGAGAGAGAGACACACACAGATGGGGGGGGAGAAAGAAAAATGAGAGAGGGAAGACAGATGAGAGAAAGAGAAAGATAAGAAGGAAGGAGAGGGAGATAGAGAGGGAGTTACCTATTTCCCATAGAAAACACGGAGCCACAAAGCCTGGATAGGCGTGGCTGGGGGGGTGTTATATGATTGGGTAGGAGTGAATGACATCGAGTTGGCCACGCCTGCCAAGATTTTGTGGCTCCCGTTGTTTTGCTTTCTATGGGAAATGGGCTCAAGTGGCTCTTCGAGTGTTTAAGTTTGCCGATTCCTGCCTTAGGAGAAGTTAGTCTAGAGTAGGATTTCTCAACTTGGCAGATGGACTTTAACTCCCAAAATTGCCTAGCCAGCCATGCTGGTTCAGGAATTCTAGGAATTTGAAGTCCACATTTCTTAAAGTCACCAAGGTTGGGAAACCCTGCTCTAGAAGCAATATATTTAATTTTGCTAATAGTATATCCTGTTCTATTTCTCATTACTTGGTGGAGCTTTCAGGGGAAAATGTCCGTGAAAGCAAAGTATGAATTTAGGGGTTTCTTTTTTAGGCAGCTAACCTGCAGAGTTTTGAAGAAACAAATAGTTTTAATAAGCTTGGCAAGATTTCTAATTGCATATTTCTAGCTGAAACTTTTGAATCTTATGTCTGAGAAGCTCTCCTCTTAAAACCTACCAGACCTTGTTATAAAAATAGGAAGTTTATAAACATGATTATGTGCTGTCCTGTGGATTTTGCTACTGGCAGGGTTAGAGTGTGTGGAGAGTTGTGAAGATCACCTTGAAAGGGATATGAAGGAATTGTTGCTTAGGCAAAAATGGCTGAAGTTTTTTTTTCTAAAAAAAGTCCAGAAATGTTAGATAACATTTGCAAGCTGATCAGATAGATGCCTCCTTAATTCATTGAAGGAGGAGGAGGAGGAGGCTTGTATAAAAATACTCCTAAGATTTTATTATAGTCACTCCACAATAAAAGTAGTTTCCGCTGTGGATTTCAATTCCTGGTCTAGGTTACCTAGTGGGGCTAACACTTTTATATATACATTATATTTATATTTTCTTTTATGTACACCGAGAGAGTATGCACCAAAACAAATTCCTTGTGTGTCCAATCACACTTGGCCAATGAAGAATTCTATTCCATTCTATTCTGTTCTGTTCTGTTCTGTTCTGTTCTGTTCTGTTCTACTCTATTCATATACATGTGTGTGTGTGAATTTCAACAACTGTAGAATCAGGCTATAGGATAATTGACAAAAGCGAAGGGGGTTTGAATACAGTCTGAATGAATATCACAAAGTATTCAGACGCCCTTCACTTTTGTCAATTATACTGCAATCTGATTCAACAGTTATTGAAATTCACTTTTTTAAAATTAATCTACCCTGTTTCCCCAAAAGTAAGACCCAACCAGAAAATAAACCTTCTCCTGCACCTACATGTCCATCACATGGTCCAACCAGGCCACCATCCTAACCGGAGTAGCTTCCCAGTCACGCCTTTCCAGGTGCAGGTTGAACATCCTTGACTTCCAGTGAAAGAATGTTATTGTTCTTATGGCTATACATCTACCCCGTTGCCATCCAACCCCTCCCAGTTCCCACAGCTTGCTCATCTGCTAAGTGTGGCAGCCCTGAAGATCCAAAGAAAAAAATTGGCTTCCAGGGCTGCCCCACCCCCCCAAACGAAAAGCCTGTCCTGAAATGAGAGGAACATAGAAGGTTAGTCCTGGCAGTTCCTAATCACCTCTTCCCCCCGCAGGAGGACCCTTTGGATTATTAGGAAATTTATCATGGAATTGTTTTACTAGCCTATCTGCCTTTATATCCCAGCTTTTAACGCAAGTGGCCTCAGACAAAGGGTATCCTTTCCAATGGACTAAATACTGCAACTGACCTCTCTGTAATTTAGAATCTAAAAATTTTCTTAACTTCATAATGGGTTTCTCCTTGCACTACCATTGGTTTAGGTGCTGGGTAATCCTGTGGTCTCAGTCTTGACCTAACATCAGACTCCATTAAGCTGTTGTGAAAGACTGGATGCACTTTCCCTAACAAGCATGGGAGGCTAATTTGAACTGTGACTGGGTTAATTACTTTCACTATCGGGAATGGCCCTAAGAATTTAGGTCCTAGCTTTTTGCTGGATAATTTCAACAATGTATTTGGTAGACGGGTAAACTTGTCTCCCACACAGAAGAGGGGGGGGGCTACAGAGATTGGCATTTATCTGCTTGCTGTTTGTATGCTTCTGCCTCCACTAGTGCTTTCTTGGTGTTTTCCCAACCGTCCTGAGTGACTCCATCCATTCAGCTAGAGTCAAGGATGAAGGCAGCTCTCTTGGCAGCTCAGGCATGGGAATGAATTCCATGTTGCTTGTGACTTGAAAGGGGGTTACTTTTTGCATAGGCTGTGGTGGTAATCATCCTAGATCTATCTGCAGATTTAAAAATACAAGCTGTTTATGCTGTGGATGGAAGGGACACTTAGCTAAGCTATGCAGAGCCAGTCAGCCTCTAGTAGATCTCCCTATAGGGCAGGAGTACAAAAAACAACAACTTTGGAAGTCTTTTAATAAGAGAGAAAATAGTTTCACAATCCATAGGGATTCTTCTGAAACAGTAATAGGACAGGCTAGCCTACCACCCAGAAAAAAAATATTTATTACTCTAAAAATAGAAGGAACTCCCTGCTGTCTTGAGGTTCTATTAGTTCTATTGGTTCTATTAGGATATTATAAAGTTACATTGAATAGGGCATTACAAAAAAGCGCCTACTCCATCCCAGTAGTGCAGCACTTGCTGCACTCTTTAGGGGAAGGGAGGGTTTTTTCAAAATTAGACTTGGCCCAGGCATATCAGAAACTGCCTGTGGACGATGCCACAGCTGAAGCTCAGACAATTGTCACCCACAGGGGAGCGTTTAGATGTCGCCGCCTTCAAATTGGTGTCAGTATAGCACCTGGCATTTTTCAGTGTTTAACGGAGAGACTGCTGCAAGGGATTCCGGGCGTCGTCCCATATTTTGACAATCGTACTGAACTCCTCCATTGTTTACGATCAGTGCTAACGCGATTTAAGAATGCAGGATAAAAAATTAAACTTGAAAAATGCCAATTTGCTGTTCCAAAAGTTGAGTCATAAAGAAGCAATTGCTTTAAAAGCTGTTAAAAGCCTTTTGACATCAGATAGTGTACTACTACAGTACAATGAGAGCCTACCATTAGTTTTGGCTTGTTATGCCTCCCTATGTGGGGTTGGTGCTGTTTTCGGCCATAGATTGCCTAATGGCTCTGAGGCTCCCATAATATTTTTTTCTGGGACCCTTTCTCCGGCTGAGCGAAACTATTTTCAATTCGATAAAGAAGCCCTGGCTATAGTTGCTGGCATAAAACGTTTTCACGAATATGTGTATGGTAGACATTTTGACTTAATTACCGACCATAAACCTCTCCTTGGATTACTGGCTAGTGACCGTCAAACACCACAGGTGCTTTCTCCGCGAATGACGTGGTAGACAGTTTTTCGTGCTGCATACACCTACTCTCTGTTTCACCGATTGGGCAAACATCTGGGCCATGCCTTCAGCTGCTGTCCACTACCAACTAATGACAGCTGTCCTGCCCCTGCCAGTTCAGTTCTGCTAATCACCGAACTCAAAGTTCCTGTTGCAGCTTCCGACATTGCTAAATATACCACAAAAGACAGAGTTTTGACTCAGGTGTTGGACTGGGTGAGAAGGGGTTGGCCACAAGGACCGCAGTCTCCAGAATTCAGTCCATTCAAACTCAGACAGCATGAGCTGTCTACCCAGAAGGGTTGCCTCTTATGGGGTAGCCGAGTGGTCATTCCACCTCCTCTTCAAAAAACAATTTCGACCACTTTGCATGATGGTCATCCAGGTATTGTAAGGATGAAGGGGTTGGCCCGCAGTTATGTATGGTGACTCAATATGGATATGGCTATTCTAAATGGGTCTCTGAATGCCGAATCTGCCAGAAAATGAGGCCAGCTCCACCCAGGGCCCCTGTCAGGGATTGGGAAACTCCCCATGGGCCATGGTCTAGGTTACATATAGATTTGACAGGTCATTTTCGGGGGCAGAATTTATTAATCCTTGTAGATGCCTATACAAAATGATTAGAGGTAATCCTCATGCAGTCTACAACATCAGAAGCAATTAAGAGGGCACTACAGACCATATTTGTCACCCACGGCCTTCCAGACTTGATTGTCTTTGATAATGGGCCTCAATTTACTTCTGTCCCCTTTGAGTCATTCCTGGCAAGTCAAGGAATTCTGCATGTCCTTACAGCCCCGGCACATCCGGCCAATAACGGATTGGCTGAGCAAATGGTGAGAACAGCAAAAGAATCCCTAATTAAAATGGAGGGAGGGTACTGGCAATCTAAAATAGCACAGTATCTCATAATCCAACATTCCACACTGTGCTCCGATACTAATCACAGCCCAGCAGAAGCATTAATGGGCCGCCGCCTAAGAACTATTCTGGATAGGCTGCATCCAGCCTATGCCCCGGAAAAACCTTTGGATTCTAGAGGTAATGTAAGGATTTTTAACGTAGGAGCCACGATCTATGCCAGGAACTTTGCTGGCTATCCCCTCTGGTTGCCTGGGAAAATAATTGAGGTAAATTATTTTCATACCAAATAGAGTTGGAGGATGGGAGGGCATGTAGATGCTGCATTGATCATATAAGAGGAAGAGCTGCTATGTCACCTGAAATACTGGGAGACCAAGGCCCCTCGGGAGGCCTGGCACTACCCTCACTGCCAGCAGCAGATCAAAGAGATAAACCAACAAACATAGAAGCCCTTGGAGAAAAGGACTTACCAGACATCAACATCCAGGCACCATCGCGCCCGGCCAGCGAAGCTGCACAGCCTGTAGAAACTTCAGAAGAGAGCCGTGACAAGCTGCCAGCCCCAACTGCCAAGGGCACACTAAGAAGATCCAGACGAATCCGGCGCCGGCCGAACTTTCTAAAAGACTATGCGTGTGCCTCACTAGGTAGGAAGGAGTGTTATGTTTGCAGTTTTCACTCTGGTCCACTACCTAGGAGGAACCGCACTTGTTCCTGATTGGTTGTTCTGTTTGTACAGCCTGATATAAAAGAGTGGGCTTGCTTGAACTCAGCTGTTGCCGACAGCTGAGCAGGCACTTGTAGCAGCTCATCGGCAATAATTTGTTAGCCAATAAATACTTGTTAGCGTTAGCTTCTGTCTCGCCTCCATTCTTACACTCCCCTTGTTGTCCATGACAGAACACTGTAGGTCCATTTAATCTACAATCAACAATCTATAACTGACAGCCATTTCTATTTACTATCCTGGAAATTTACATCTGTTGTTAGATCTTGTATTATCATGTTATTTATGCTATTGTATTTTTATTATTAGTTGAATAATAAAAATGCAATAGTATAAATAGCTTTTTTGCTTGGAAAAGTAATTTACTATTAAACAATGAGGTATAAATTTAGAAATAAAAAGTTTAGTGGAGTATGAAGAATAAGTAATAAATGTTTGCCAGTAATATCTGGTAGAAGAGGTAGAAAAATGGTTATAATAAAGAACTGTGGAAAGAAAGAAGGGAAAAAATGCATCTTGAGCCTGTGTCAAAAGCTCACCATGGTCATCCCCACCCCTGGCCAAACAACCCCACCCAGGTCAAACACAACTCTGATGTGGCATTCAATGAAATTGAGTTTGACACCTCTGCCCTAGTGCCTTCCGGATATTTTGAATAACAATTGAAGTTTTTTGTAATTGTTTTCAGTATATAAAGCTAGTAATTTGCTTTTCTGCCTGTAAACTAGTCTAATGCGGATATATTTTGTGAAGAGCAGATCATATATTTAATAAATTAACAAATATTTTCAGACACATGCTATGTTTTATCATTGTCAGGTTTTGGAAAATATTGTACATATGCCAACAAAGGATTTGCATTTAAAATTCAGCAAAAATGGACAAAGCTAATGTTAAATATGAATTACTTTTTTCCCACTGAAGATGAAAGAGAAAACATTACTACAGATAGACCTACTGTTATGGACGATTTCCCTGCTGTGTTGCCATGCTTCAATAAAGATTTTGAGAGTTTTCTCTGAGAAACAATCTGTATATAATAATAAAAAAAGGAAACTTGATCAAACAAGCTACAGTTTATGTCTAGATGATATATGCATGCAGTTTACTGAATAATTAATAGAAAACAAAATTAAAAAGCTTATGCCACATAATTTTAAAATATGTTTCAAAATTACGAAGCACAGTAAAATTTTAGCCACAAAAGTAAGCGCAATAGTCCACAATAGTTGGTGAGAAATTCCTATGTTAAATACTTTAACATATGGATGAGTAAATGAATCATACAAGAAAGGAGATAACAAATTTCAGACTCCAGAGAGAAGCCCATTTCAGTTATTTTAGTTTTGCTTAGACATCACTATTACTTTCTGGAACTGCGGTCTATAATGTGGCTAAAAGATCTACCAACCTGTCATTCTCTGAGTTTCCAGTTATCTGTCATACATTCACTTAATTTCCCAAAGAAAATATGACCCACACCTGTTTTCTTTTCTCATAGCTTTGCAGTAAATCAGTATCAGCAACAGCTGCTATAGCAGAGGAAAGAAAACACTGAAAAAGGAGACTTAGAAAGCAAACGTTTTATCCACAACTGAAAGATGAAGATTAAATGCAAGATCAACAAAAATGTTTGTGTTTGCTTTAAAAAATCAATGAAAATAACCTATTTAACACTTTAGTTCTGGAAAAAATTCTGGTTTTTTGCTATTCATTACAGGGGGGGGGGAATGATAATTTTCTTGCAAAAAATGAGGAAAGATTTTTTTTTTGATGCTACTATATTAGCTTTACACAATATAGGTAACAAATGTTACAACTCCCTCTTGTTTTTGGTGGGCTGCCTCTAATTTAGCTCTCAAGAAGTGAGCATAGCTTTTGGTTCAACTATGCTATATATGTCAGAACTTTCATTCTGCTCCCATAATCTGACTTAATTTAATATAGTGAATATTTAAATTTGCTCCAGCAGGTGGCAGCAGCAAATTAATCTCACTTTACCTTGGAAACAAAATGTTTTGTCCTGATTAAGAAAAAAATTGTTAATATGCCAGGCCTAGGGAAATCTAAAAAGGCTACTAAAGGCTAAAATTTACTTCTGTAACACTGCCAAGAAAATTGCATGGAGACAGCTATCAGAAATGAGCAAAAAATACCAGTATAATATATATAAATATAAATAACATTAAATGTTTAATGAGAAAATAACAGTGGTATTGTAATATCAGCAATTGCCTCAGATTTGTGGCCAATTAAGATTTGAACACAAGTCTTGCTGTCTTAGCCCAAAGTCAATACTTTGCAAATAATGTCATTAAGATGTATGAGCTTGGATAAGCTGCGGTATGATCTGACTAATTCTACCTACATCACTGTGTTGCTTGAAGGAAAAAAAACAGATTATTTTAGCCAATTTGAGCAACTTCCTAGAGAGAAAAGAATAAAAAGGGACTAAATAATACAATAAAAGTGGAACAGATTACAATTCTGTCAATAAAATACATTAGAAGATTTCTGGTGGAGCTTAGTATGCCGAAATACTACTTGCATACAGTTTTTTCATAAATAGAACAGCTTTTGATCACTGTGTTGCTCATTTCCTTTAAAGGGCAATGAGCAATGTTGCTGCAGCAAACAATTTCAGGATAGAAATACCTCTTATGTGGTCTCTCAGTTATCAAATGTGAAGTAAAATAGATTCATTTAGCAATTCAATTCCTTTAAGAGTAATTAATAATTACTGATTGCAAGACATCACTTATGTAATTGAGAGGAAATCAATTTATGGTGGCATTAAACTGCCCTTTGAATATGCATGCTAAGTTATGTTACCAAACTAGTCACTTTGGGAAACTGCCATCAATTATACATATAGGTAGCGGTGACGCTGTGACATCACCGAACCGGTTCTACGCGACTGGGAGCTGGCCGGCCCACCCCTACTTACCTTTCTCCTTTTTTTTTTTTTTTGCTCTTTAGCCCAGCTGAGGCGCGGCAATCAATTAAAAGCACCCCTTAGCTGGGCTAAACTGCTCTGCGCATGTGCAGAGCATTTCTTTTTTGCTGTTTTCCAAAAAGTTTTTAGTGCACATGCATAGAGCGCCCATCTGGCACGCACGCGAGCAAAGTTCTTGAAGCCTTGTGGCCGAGCTGGCGGTGGGGGGGGCAGACACATGGCTCCAACCCTTGCCGGGCTTCCCCCCCGCCGGCTCGACTAAAAGGCAAGCGACTTCAAAGTTATGGAAGCAGCTTTACCCCAAGCCACAACGTGGCCTCGAGGCT
>JANHFM010001278.1:90668-102020 GCA_032468115.1 Grayia smithii
CGGTTCCTAAGACCATCGGAAATATGTGTTTTCTGATGGTCTTAGGCGACCCCTGTGAAAGGGTCGTTCGACCCCCCCCCCCCCCAAAGGGGTCCCGACCCACAGGTTGAGAACCACTGTCCTAGAGCTTTTGTGAGAAAAAAAAACAGGAGGGAGGGGATGCAGTAAGCTGACACTGAGAACCAGCCACTACTTTATGTATACACAATATCGCAATATCAACATAAGTCTTTGAAAGGCATGTGAGACCAGGACAAGTAATGTGGGAGACTAAGGTTAAGTATATACACCATCAGTCTGGCCAAGCTAAAGGAATGCTCATAGCTAACTTTTTATGAAGAGTGAGGGTTAAAACCAGCCTTATAATGGAAGCAGGGGCTGAACTTTACATATGGAGTTGTTGCTACTGCTCCATAATTGCAGCACTGTGTCGTGTTGCTATGGTTCCCAATGCCTGTGTCTCTGCATGATTTCCGAGAATGGGGGCAAGGCAGCCAGTCACAGCAGCACCGCTGTGTACGTGTTTAGGGAGATTTGTGCTGGCAGGGAAGTGATTAAAGAGAACCAGCGATTGGGTATTTCCCACCCCAAATTGCCCGTTTCTACAGTATTCCTTTCCTTTGGGAGATGGAAAACGGATTTAAGACAGGATAAATTTTCTACTTCCCCTCCCTCTGTGGTCTTCCCTCAGTCACGGCTTGATGACATGAAATGTGGGATTCCGTTCTGTACCAAATGTTGGGGTGGGGTAATGTGGGGAAGGGAGGGTGCTGCTTTTCCATTGGCTCAGGCATGTTGTCATCAGAGATTCTTTGGCTGACTTGCCATCTGCATCGGCTGTGAATTCTTCTCTCTGGCGCAGACCTTGTTCCTCGGGATTGCATCATCCCTGGGAGAGCAGCCAGGGTCCGGAGCACTGTACAAAGGCTCAGCGAAGCAGATGCGGCCTGTTCTGTCGCTGAAGCAGGCCCTCCTCCTTCCTGCTCCTCCTTCCCACAGGACTTCGGAAAGAGACCTCACTCTGAGAGACTCTCAAGTGGGTCAGATGCTCTTTGGACTTCAAATCCCAGCTGCTTCCTGTACACCTGGCTGATGCAATGTCTGCCTTTGAAATCCCTGCTGGAATTTATTCCGGAGCTGTTTTGTTTGCCTTTTCTGGGAGTGGCCAAGCAACCAGTATGCCTATCACATGATGTCCTTGAATGTGAAAAATCCAAAGCCAGACTAATAGATGCAGAGCCTTTTTCCTTTCCTATCCAGCAACCAGTCAGTCCTGTAGAGGACATAGAATATGTCTTTACATTATGGTTGGTGGCATTGTATCTAATGATTTTGCTATGTCCAGCATAAGGAACTCTTGTGGTGCTAATAAGAACTTGGCTTTCAGTCTGGGCTTACTGCAGCATTTCCATAAAGCCCAGGCTATTGCATTGTTTTTATCTCAAATTCATTTTAGGTTGATGATTTTTAAGGAATTCATATTTGCAAAAGTAATAGTAAAGCAGGGACCTACATTTTTTGCTTTTAGCCTCATGCTTTTTTCTCTTTAGTAGAATGTATTACACAAAAAGCAACATATTTCAGTGTTTTCCTTAATCATATTTGGATGTTTTTTTCAAAAAAAGAACTTTAAAATAATGTTACTCAATAATAAATTGTGGCTTCTATTCCTTGGGAAAATTAGTAGTAATCTTGCCAGACAAAATGGACAAATGGACTCCTGATGCCAGCCGAGCTACGTAGTCCATTACTCAAAATCCAGTGATTTGTGAAAGCCTTTTATTTGTGTTTCAGATTTTTTTTTAACCTAAAAGATTAAGAAACAGGTATGTTTACAATTTAACCATTACAGTTTTCATTTTATAAATGCCACAAAACATGCAGAATCTGTAAATATTTTAACATTAGACATGAAAAAGCAAAGTAAAACACCCAATAGATTGACCAATACCATTCTTAGTCTGGATGTGAATTTTTTTTAGGAAATTAATCATATTTTTCAGTTCTAATACAATTGGTTAAATTGTATAAATTGTAGATGATACTGTAGAATAAATACAGTACTGTATTCTGTATACTAGGATGGAGCTCAAATTTAGGTGCGGTCCTTAAGCATCCAAAATATTTTCAGCTCAGTCTTTAATATTTAAGTCGCTCAGTCCTTTTTATAGGTTCATCTAAACATGGTCTATTTTTTTGTCTCCTGGTTTATAGTCAACTCTAGTTTGTTTCATTCCTTTATTGGCAAGCAATCTTGAATAGCTATACAATTATGAATGAATTGTAAAGCTGTGATTGCCAGATATCTACCTCAGACCCATAGTGTCATTGCCCTAAGTTTTCCAAATTTAAAACATTTTTGAAAGTTAATATTAATTTTGTGCATATGGTTTAGTACATATGAGGACAAATGTTGCATAATGTGGGAACAGCTAGTTTTGCAGCTAATACCTATATATAAAAAACAGATTCTAACGTAGGTTTCAGTTATAAAAAATAAGGACATGTGGCATTTATTTCTGCATTGCAAAAGACCCATGTTCATGTCCCTGAGAGGTGTGTAAGAAGAAGTATGTTCGAGCTAAAAAATATGAATAGCATCAGAATTCATAAAAGTTCAAGTCATTACAGAATTAGATACAGGTAGTCCTCGATTTATGACCACAATGGAGCCCAAAATGTCTTGCTAAGCAAGACAGTTGTTTAGTGACTTTTGCCCCATTTTATGATCTTTTTCTTTCCATAGTTATTAAGAGAATCAGTGCAGTGTTAAGTTAGTAACACGGTTGTTAAGTGAATCTGGCTTCCTCATTGAGTTGGCTTGTCAGAAAGTTGCAAAAGTTAGTTGCATGACTGGGACACTGTAACCATCATAAATATAAATATGTATGAGTGAGTTCCCAAGCACCTGAATTTTGATCATGTGACCATGGGGATGCTGCAGTGTTGTAATGTGAAAAAATGGTCATAAGTCAGTGCCATTATAACTTCGGTCACTAAACTGTTTGTAAGGGCTACCTGTATATGGACTGTACTTTGCTCTGTAGTGTTAAAAGTTGGTTGACCGTGTCTTGGATTTAGTCTGAGCTGTGTCTAAAATTGCTAGTTGCTCTAATTTTCATTCTCATTAAATTTAGTGTGTGGGCTGGTGACTTTGGGCCAGTCACTTTCATAACCCAACTCGCCTAAGGTGGTTGGTTTGAGGACAATAGGAGGAGGAAGATTAGGTATGTTTGCGCCTTGACTTATTTCTTGTTCTATTTCTGAATAATGAAGGTGGGATACAAATAAATAAATACAATATGGTTTTTCTTTTGTTCACTGGCACAGTATTCATTATTTTGATTTTTTTTCTTGCTTTTTTCTCAGTCTCACTGTTTTGTGTGCTTCCATACAATTTTCAGTATCACATTTCAGAAGTGATTTGACAAAGAATCTAAAGCTCATGTCTAAATAACTTGTTTCTTCTATTGATTTTGCAGAACTATCAGAACTGCAAAAACCTTGTAGAAAATCACTGCTTACATAACCAGATGTTTCTGTCTTTTTTCATGACTATTATGCAGAATATGCTTACACAATTATCACTAGACTTGAAAGTTGGACAGCGTCTTCAAATTTCTATTCAATTATTGCACAAACTTTTTCAACTTGATGAGGCTTTCCTCATATATGGAAATAGAGAGCAGTGATTTCTCTCCAGAGTTCTATATCTCCTCAAACCTGCTCTGGAAGATACCCCAACTCTCAGGAGCAAACTCTCAGACCCTGCAAGGGACTGGAAGAAAGAAGAATAGAGAAGAGGAGCCCTGTTGAAGGAATAAGTTTCCCTTTGTAGTATATTAGATTCTTAACATATTGGAGACAGTTATGAAAGCTGTTTATACTCTCAAATAAACAAATGTCAGTGGAAGATCAACCACCTCACTGGATACATTTTTTCTGGTTTCTTGCTTTAAGATCTCCTCCCCCCCCCCACACACACATTCAACCAGACTGTCATCCCATAACTATAAGCCATTGTCCCCTGTCTTCTCTGTATTGGCTGGAGACATCAGCCAGACTGGGTTGAACTCTCCTGTCAGCTAAGGGACCGAGCCTGTCAATTTTGTTAAGTCCCGCCTCGTTGCCAGGGAATCCCAGCTTTCGGCTCGGTCCTTCAGCAGGACGGATGTGTTCGACCCTGTCTGAAGCACTTTTGAATTTCTATGATTCTTGGGTTTGTGAGTAGTAGAAGGAGTGAGAGTGGTTTAGAGAGAGGAGTTTTCTTTAGGTCAGGACCTTCTCTCTGGGATGATATAGAACAGATCATGGCCGAACTCTTGTCATAAGACGTTATCTCTTTTACCGAATCATCTTCATTGCTCTGTTCTGAGCTTGTGTCAAAGTGACTGAAGTCTGTGGTATCCAGAAGTGAACATAACACTAGAAATGGAATCTGACTAATACAGGGACCCAAAACTATTAGCACAGTGCAGATGCTTGGAAGGAGGTGTTGTAGAGTGAATGGGAACTCACATGAGGCATCACTTTTGGAGTTGTTCAACCAACCCCATCTTTTTCCCAGGATCAGGCAGCTGCATTGAAGTCTACTCTCAGCTGACTCTCCATGTACAAGCATAACACAGTTGCTTTGTTTACTCCCCCCCCAATCCTTACATTAATAAACCTAAAATTAATGTTGCCTCTTTTAATGCAAATTTACCATAGATGGTGATTTTCAGTCTCCTCATAAATAATGCCTATTTCAAGAACCTTTTAAAAAGAACCATTGACAACCAGGTATCCAACATCATGTACCTGTTCATTGAACCCATGTTTTCTAAGAGAAGAATTTTACATTTGAATTGAAATTTGCATTGATACATATTTGTCTGCAAATTACTTCTCTCTGAAAGTGTTTCTATATAATTATAGAGATTTTGTATATAATGAAATGCTATTAGACCTGAAGAACTAAAGATATATATGGAAGCATTGGGTGGAGCAATTGAGGAAACATAGCAATGAGACGTGACACGGAGGAACATTCACTTGCGGTTCTAAATTCTGAAGCAGAACAATCTTTGGATATTTCTCCATCTTAAGTTAACTTCCAACAAGCTTAGAATGCAGTACTTGTAGGATACTTTTGATGACTGCCAGCTGCCTGCAATTTGACAGTTCGAATCTCACCAGGCTCAAGGTTGACTCAGCCTGCCTTCCTTCCGAGGTGGGTAAAATGAGGACCCAGGTTGTTGGGCGGGCAATATGCTGACTCTGTAAACCGCTTAGAGAGGGCTGTAAAGCACTATGAAGCGGTGTGTAATTCTAATTGCTATCGCTAATTTAGTTGAGTAGCCTGCCATGTTCAGTATTGGTATTTTAAATATATACCTGCGCAGTAACTCTGCTGTGTGGACCTATCCTGATAAGCACAGCATTCTGAGATTCTAAATAATTGAATATATATTCTTTAAAAAAACCTCTACAAGTTTCAACAAATCATTTATCTTGCTGAAACATTCAAGACTTAATATAATTTTAAAATATATAGCATCCTTGCATTCTTGGTGAGCAGACAATAATATTGAGCTAAATAATGCAGTGAAAATATAGTAAAATAATATCAAATTTCTCCCATCTAAAAAGATAATGGACTATTGGATCATAAATTTAAAATCATAAGGCCCCCAAGTGCTAGGTTTTTTTTTTTGAAACAATTCAAACTGTAAGAGGGTATTTGGTGCTTGAAAAAGTAAGCAGATAATTTGCATTGATTGCATTTAAACTTAGTAGATGTAAAAAAAATTCCATAATTCTTCACAGTTATTTTAGGGGTAGGTTACAAATGAACCAGTGCAGATATTTTGGACTGTAAACCCTATGAAGTCCAATTTATTAATCAGAGATGATGGCAGTGGTAGCTCTGCAATATATTAACAGATTTAACATCAGTAATATAAATTAGGATCAAATTGTATGCGGAAAAGAAATTAAATTCCAGTATTTAATTTTAAAGTGAGAAACACCACAGATTTTAATTCTCTTCCATTGCTATATTGTTTTTCTGATTAGTTTTACTGCTTTAGTATTTAAATATTCTCTAATATTTTAGACTTTTTAGTTATTTGTTGATATTGAACTAGGCCTCCAATTTCTGCACAAATTATGAATGGATGAACACTTTTGGTTGTATGACATATCAAGGCTTTCTCCCATTTAGTTTTACTTTATGCCATATCAACAAAATTCCCATGGACCAAATGTTCAGTTGGGGGGTGACAATATATCATGGTATTCTCGTAAAGACGTATGAAGAAGAGAAATGCTGTGTAATTAGCAAAGGGAGTATCTAGACAAGGAGAAAATAGAGAAAAAGTATTCATATGCACAGTACATACAAGAAATTCTGAGTGAAAGTAGGGACATGAAAACAGGAAGCATGCTGAGGCATGGCTAGGGAAAAATCCTTGCATAAGATTTCAAGACAAAAACTAGAAATTGTTTACTTGAAGTATTTTGAAGAGTGATATCATAATTTTAAGGGGGAAAAAGGGGTAGATAATAAAGTCTGGTTCAAGGGGTGAAAGAGGTAGCGTATCACTTGTGACTACCATTCTCTCGCTATCATAACCTTCCCCAATTTTTTTCCAATATAAGATAATTTAGAATAGTATTAAAAAAGTATATCATCTTTATCCTCAATTCTTTCATTTGATTATAAAAATGGATTGAACCATTAGTTGATTCTGCCACAACTACTATTAGCTAACCAAATGCCCAAAATAGGAATAATATCTGCCTAAAAAAAACACTAAAGTTGAATTAATTGTAATAAAACTTGGTTTTATGATAGTATTTCATCAACTGAATAAGTACAAAGTAATCATATTCTGAGAGGCCCAGTTTATCCCTAAAATGTACTAGTGGGAGTTTTGTGGGTTATAGAATAAAAAATTGCATCTTCAGCTTAATATTTTCCAGATGTGTCTACCAGCCTCAAATAATGTTAGTGGAAGTGGCCTAGAACTAGTAAGTATGCCAATATGAGGCATCTGAATGTTGTTGTTTTTTTAAAAAGTGCTCCAGTTGTTGAACATGATTTGGAAATTAGGATGATGGCTTTTTGACTTGTAAATATTTCCAAATAATTATGTGATTTTGTAAACTGCCTTGGTTTAATTTTACTGCAGAAAAATGCATAACAGTTGAAAAATAAAATAAGTAATTGGTTATTTTACATGATAGCATTGAATACTTGGATATTAGCTGAAAAAAATGTGGAGGAAGAGTTTCTTTTGAATTTATTACACATTTGTGTTTCATTAATTCATGTTTGATAACTTAATGGGCTTAATCTGCCAATATTAATTGGTCTTAAAAACCTAAGAAGGGAATGGGAACATCCAAGAAATCCCAAGCCTGCTTGCTGAATTGGGAAGTTGAAAAAACTCAGAAGTAGATAAATCACTTCCATATTATTGCCAAGAAAGTTTATGCTCACCTTTGAAATCCCAAACTCAGCACAAAAATATTCAAAAAAAATACATGACATATCACCCAATGGCTTTTCATGACAACACCTTTTGGATGGACTCAGTTCTTCCTTTCATGAGAAAGTAAATTGCCATGTGGTAAGACCTGTGTTTTTATGATGATTCATGCTTCACATAGACTTTAAGATTTCTCTCTACATCAAATTATGTTCGTTGCCAAGCCCTCTGCATTATAGGACTTTTGCAGATAATGGCAAAAGTGATGAAATGAGATTGGTGTTGGAAATTATACATCAATTAACTTTTTTTTTTCTTTTCCCAAGTCATTTTGTTGTTGATCAGGAGAAAATACTTCAGGATCCATGGTCCAATTCTGGGCCTTGTGATTGACAGCCTAGAGTTTTTAAAGGAAAGATGCCCTTTTCGGGTTGTTTTTTTTAAGATAGATGTTATCACCCTTCGTTGGACATTAAACATTTCTAAGGAACATAGTGCTTTGTGCTTAATGTATTATGTAGGCACGAGAGAATACTAATGACTGGGCATCCTTCTGTTGTCCTGTCTGGGGCTCAATCTGTGTTGAAAGCCCAGCCCCCTTCTTTTTGAGAATTCAGAGATACAGCTTGTGGGATTCTGCAAAAGGGATTAATCCCCCACAGAGCAGCTCTTTTGGTTTGAACTCAGACTATTCTAGGCAAAGGGGCACCCAGCTTCATTGTCTTATTGTTTTTATACACAAAACACTTCAGCCAGCTCTTCGTCTTGCCCCCCAATGGAGAATCAAGGTTGAAATAAAGATCATGCTATTCTGTTGGTTTTACATCTTGAACACTGTGGCAGCTTTAGGTTTGATATTTGTTTACCTGGTTAATGGAAAGTCCGTTTATATGAGCCATTTCTGTTCAGAACATATTAATGCTACCCTTTTCCATACAAATCAGTTGTCTATACATCCCCAGCCTGGCTTAAGCTGCTATCCATGCTATTGTATAATTTGATTTTGCAGTGTAGGTAAAGCTTTCTGCTAAAATTCCATTTGGGCTATACCAGTCAGTCTAATACTGAATATTTCAAGGATACCTTCTGCAGCATTCTGTCTGCAAGAGCCAGAAAATGCTGCTGATATTTACTTACCAAGACCTCTTTCGTTTTTCTCTCCTTTATCCTTTGTGTCATTTGTATTGTCTGAGCCTTCCTTCGTGCAGAGTTCATGTTATTTTTGATGTTGGGTTTTTAATACATAGGAGATTATTGGAATTCCAGATTGACCAAGGATGTAGATTGATTCAACTCTCATTTCTTTCAAAAGTCCCTATGATACAATAGTATACATTTCATTTGTTGCCGAAGTGTGAAGACGCCCTTCCTTCCTTTCATGAATTTAGTTGATAATTTCTGGATGATAACAGCAGGCCTTTGTATCAGGTGGTAACCAATTCTCTGGACTGCAAAGATACATTTTCTCTGGACTGCAAAGATACCTTTTGAGAGCACCATATTTAGGCTGTTTGCCAAATCTTGAAAGAAATGTTTAATTAGGATTGACCATTAGCATTTTTCTCTGAGTACTAGTATAGTTAGTTCATGTTTTCGGTTTTAGTGATGAGAGCTTTCAGAAAAAATCTTCAGCCTTACCTGCTTTTCTCATGTAAACATGTACATATTTACAAATACACCTCTAATGCCCCACTTAAATACTTCCTTTTCAGAAATATTAACAGTGTCTAATGTAGCCCCTGAGCATGGGTGTTCCTTTTATGGCTGCAGATAGCTCTCAACTGTGCAGAAATGTCCTGAAGGGAATTCCCAGCCCTCTTAGCAGGCTGATGTGATCTTATGTCTCCACCCTCACTGAGAAGAGAACAAATAACAGCCTTTTCTAGGCTGACCTATCAGATAAGAGATACTGTGTCTGACGTGTCTTGCTTGCTGAGAAATGGGATGTGTTTGAAGTTCCAGCTTTCAACATTTATCTCAGGAATCATTAAAGAATTCAGAGCCCGACTTCTTGTGCAAATGGCTGTACAGAGCTGGAAGAAAAAGCTGTGATCTAGGACAGAAGAGAAATACAATTTCTGTTGCTCGTATCACACGTTAGCCTTGCATATTGGCAGATGGTAGAGATAGGGAAATACTTGAAAGGCTATTCAGAGGGGTAGAAATTGTGCCTTATTAACAAATTACTAATTATTTGCACGATTATCTTAGAAAAAAAAATATATTAGGTTGACCAAAGAAGTTGGGGTAATGCAGCCATTGTCATTTTCGAATCAGCAATATTAAGAAATGACTTCAGTGCAAGTGCTTTAATCTATGCATTCCTGTTGCCATTCCAGAATAAATCATTTCCACAAGCATTTAGAGGTCTGCCATAGCTGTGCTGTAGTTGCACTCGAAAGGTAGAAAAAGATACCTCTCCTTTGCTTGTCCAGCCCCACCCCCAGCTCTTTAGAGGCAGGTGCAGAGAAATTGAATTCATTTACTATCACTTGCAACATACTGTTTTTCCTCTTGTGCTTCTTTCTTCTCGATTGGCCTGTTGCAGGGCTTTTGCTCACATGGCTTTTTAAATACTTAGGCGTAAAATATGCCTCTTAAATTTCATGCCAAATTTGAATGCTGTGTATTTGTCGCTGCTTTTCTCAGCAGCATACATGAAAAAAGGAAGGTACCATAATTCCTTTCCTGATATCTGTTTCTGTGCATTTTTCCAGTTGAAATAATTACATTTTTTCCTAACAATTATGCTGTGGAAATATATACCGTTGTCATTTTCACCTCGGGAGTGTTTCCTTCTCCTCTTCCAACTCCATATTAGTAGTTTTGTTCATATGGCTGACATTTGCAAGATAGGCCTTCAAGCTTTTTATTCTGCTCAGCATTCTCTTCTGAGGCATTATGAAAATCTGGGTATGAAATTGGTGGCCATATTAGAGTGAAAATTATGTAAGCGTGATTGTCAGGCAAGAGATGACATGCCTCATTTGCAATTACTACTTCCTGTTTCACTCTCACTCTTCACTCAACTTCAGCATGATTTGCAGGATAAATCATATGGCTGTGGCTGTGAAGAACACAAGTGCAGTGCATTGTTTCTTTTTCCTTTGGCAGGTTTACCCATGTCCGTGACGTGTTGGCCGAGGCTTTGCGGCTGCTCCCCGCCCTTGGAGCTGCCAGTCACTACCCTTTGGACTCCGTGATCCCTGACAAACGTCATGAGCATTGCAATCCCTCTGGGAGTCACTACACCAGATACATCTTATTCAGATATGGCTGCTGGATCTGAGTAAGTGCTTCCTTGTCTGAAAATGTGGAGGGCATGGAATCAGAACTTGGTGTTCAGATCTTGGCTATTCTGGTGAGCCTGGGATAATGGAAAGCATTTAGCTTTGCAACAGATACTGCCTCGGTTTACGGGTTTATCCTATACAAGTTAGATCAAGATGAAACACCAAGGAGAAGCTGTTCTCCATCCTCCAAACTGCATTCAAGGAAAAGCACTTTGCTAGAATACTGCTTTCCCAAAGGCCTTTAATTCTCATTAATTCTCATCATTCTCTGAGCCCTGGCAGTACCCTTATGTTCCTGTTGCATGGGTGCTGCTGATACAGACGGCTGTATGATGTGGATAAGGAGGATCTTTTAGGTATCTAAACTTTGCCTATCTCAAACTGTTACGTGGATTTTCATCTTTTTAGTGTAGCGTTCTTTTAAGTGGCTTGCCAAGAACATCCTCTGGTAGCCACTGGTGGAGGAACCCAAATAAAGTGTCCATAGGAAAGAGGAGGGCCAAAAATGAGATGGATGTTCTCTTATTCTCTCTCTCTCTCTCCCTCCCTCTCCCTCCCTCCCTCCCTTTCTCTTTCTCTCTCTC
>JANHFM010001280.1:4828-15415 GCA_032468115.1 Grayia smithii
GGGGTAGCAAATAGACAAAAATGCATGTATGTGTAATTTCTACCTATTTATCCAAGATATTTAAAATAAATATACATACAATGACACTAACCCTAACCATATAGATAATGAGAAGTGATGGATGGTTAAAAAGTATGAAATTTAAATAAATGATCATCATCATATAAATTGCATAATAAAGTTAGTGTCGGCTCCCTCTGCCCTTCTCCCCCTCTCATTGACTCTCTCCAGTAATCACAAAGACAAGAAGGCAAACCTACAGTCGTCGTTCACAGTTAACTTAGTTTATTTCCAAACAGCAGAGAATGAGTCCGACTCCTCAGCAGGAGTAAAGACAGTGCTGAGGACTACCGCCCCTACTTTCAAACTTTATAGAGTTTGAAAGTGGCGTGCCGCCCAGCAGCTGATGCAGATGCGCCAGGATGACGTCAGCACACCTACCGCCACTCCCGCCTCACCCAGTGCTATGCGCAGTCGCTAAAGCCCTTCACCCAACCCCCGTGCAGGTAACCCCCGTGGCAAGACGCCATGGCCAAATGCTGCCCTCGTCCCCCTCCAGTAGTAGCAGCAACGACATTCTCCAAGCCCCGAGGCAGGCTCATCTGGAGGCATCAACAGGTCCCTTTCCCAGTGCCGTCCCTGTTGGCAAGCAGGCGGCTCGACAGTTAGGTGCATAATTGTTGAAATCACAGAAGGCTTCAGCAGAAAAGGTCCATAGAAATAATCTATCCAAGCCATTTGACAATAGAATGCAGATTTCAGGTCACATTAAAAACTGCTACAATTGCCCCATAAGTTTTGAAATGATTTGCAATGCAATCTAAGGAATTGTTCCATATGGTTAATATAAATTGCTTTCCATCAAAATGCAGCAATGGCTATTCATCTTTCATTATTACCTTTCTTAAAACCTTATCCTAGACTTCATTGCTGATTGTGAATTCTTAAAGCTATTAGATGCATGCAAAGCAATAATTTACAGTGTATCTGTTTTGTAATTTTCTTAGCTTTGTACTGCATTCTGGCAAACCTATTTCAGTCTGTGTGTGTGTGTGTGTGTGTGTGTGTGTGTGTGTGTGTGTGTTGGCAAGTCAAGGTACCTGGGACAAGTTCTATTGTTAAGCAAAGTGAGTCATTTAAGAGGGCAGTAGAGCTAAGGAAGCCCATTGCTAAGGAGGTAGAATGTTGAGGTCATCAACTGATATGATGATGGAAAGTTGGGGATTCTTTTGACTCCAAGTCTTTCCTTAAGGCTGCCCTTGGGATATACTGTGAGCTGGTTGAGATGCTTCTTTTCTTTGGACTACATGAGCTTCCAGGGAAATTTTGTCTGGGGCAGGGAGGGTCAATTGGGATCTAATGGGATTAGATAGAGAAAGGAATTGGGCTTGATCTTTGCATGATAAACAATCAAATCAAGAATTATTTTAGAGTCAATTTATTTTTTTGACATGAAGTATAAATAAAGTTATATAATACATAAAAGTTATAATATACCTCTTTATATTTTTGTACTCTTGCACAGCAATATAGATGACACCAATTCATATTTTATGACACAGAACTCAATTATTTCATTCATAGTTAAACCTACTGTATACCTTCACCCCCCTGAATGTTTTCATCATCTCCACTCCAAAGTATCAGACTACCTTTATTCATATATATATTCCTCCCTATTGTCTTAATTTCACAGACATACATTTCTATTTTCCTTTTCTATTAGTTAATTCTGGCTCTTTACCATGTAATCCTTTAACATTCCAAGTCAAAATCTTTCATATGTTATGATCATCACCAGAAGGGCCCATAGGTATTGACCTCTGTCACAATCATAACTTTGTTCAAACAGAGTTTGATATACTGTTTTACAGCAATGTATTGATTTGTCATTCTTAGTTATACCTGTGCTACATGCAGGATTCCCTACTACTGTAACATTAAGAGAAACTTTGATCAATTTTGGCACATTTAGTCAGCATGTCATGCACAGAATTAAATTCTAGTTTCCCAGGTGACCTGGATTTATCTTATCTCATTTGTGAAGACATTCTCCTGATGAAGATAAAGAGGAATCAAGATTTGCCTCAGTGAAGTTCTTCCTGTTGTAAAAGCCTCAGCTAGCAGTTTCGATAGCCAAAAAGGATTTCTCCTATATATGCAGCACAACATGGCAGATTCACTTTGTTGTTAGAAAATGGCATGTTGCCTCATTTGAAACATAACTGAAACAAAGCATCCCTTCAAAGCTTTTCATAAACTTAGTAACTTCTGATGATTAGTTTTGGGAAGCAAAAGATCTTATATGTCTGAAGTTGTGGTTTAATGCTTTTGGTTTTCTTTTCTCTAATTGTTCAGACGCTGAGGATATAGAATTCAGTAGTTTTTATCTGTTGCTTTCAAATATACATGTAAGAAACCAGGATAACATTCCGCCTCACAGTATCTTTCCTAGGCAGATAGTAATCTATGTAACTATTCAACTGTCTGTGAATTTTAAAATAACTATGAAATGTTTGAACTTTTAATTATTCATGGCTGAGTCCTATCTGCGGAAGGTTTGATGTGCTGTATTTGCTGGCATTGTTACTTTTGCTATTCTTGGCCCTCTCAACCCATATTCTAATTCTGTGTGTGGAGCTCTTTGTCTCCAAGAAGTTGAATTATTAAGATTTTTTTATAATACATGGCTTTACAATGCCACAATATTTATTTTTGTGCTGAAAGGCTTTTGACTGGCCCATTGAAGGTCTGCTGATTCCAAACAGTCCTCCACTAAAGAAGCCTTCTGGTCGGAAGCCAGAGATCAACATGCCTTTGAGACTGAAGGTTTTGAGAAATGGCGAGCCAGACAAAAACAAGGCCCTCTCTGTTCTTGGACTTGACTCTGCATTTGTGATAAGAAAACAGTAAGAACATAGTGTTTCTTTATCTCATATATGTGTAAATGCCCTTATGTGTACGAATTAAAATCATTGTTATTTGATTAGCAAAGTAACTATACCTTTTTATTTACCTCCTTTTCTTTAAAAAAAAAGTGAAATCTCTGAAATATTTTTCAAAAACCTATTTTGTTTTGCAATAATGAGGAAAATACAAATCCTAGGATTAAATTAAACAGCTAGCTATCCATCTTGATCAGAAACATAATACTTTGTATCAGGAATGGTTCCACTTACCTTTACTACCATTTCGCAAGAGGAGCGTGCATGCGCGCTTCTGCACATGCACAGATCGTCCCATGATGACATCAGGGTGGGTGAGCAGACCCTCACACCTGTTTTACTACTTCTAAGAACCGGACAGAACCAGGAGCAACCCACCACTGCTTTATATGCAATATTGGCACTGTTTAAGGCAAATGATGCCAAACCTGTGCCCACATATATTTATATCTCCATTTTAAGAGACTGGTTTAAAAATGCCCAGTAACTCACGTGCATTTGGCCAAAGAAACTGTGGTGGCACAGTGGTTAGAATGTAGTATTGCATGCTAATTCTGCTGACTGCCGGCTGCCAGCAATTTGGCAGTTCAGTTCTCATCAGTTCAAGGTTGACTCAACATTCCATCCTTTAGAGGTTAATAAAATGAGGACCCAGATTGTTGGGGGAAATATGCTGACTCTGTAAACTGCTTAGAGAGGGCTGTAAAGCACTGTGAAGTGGTATATAAGTTAAAGTGCTATTGCTATGTCTCTGGAGATATTATGTTGAATAATATTGAACACAGTTTTGTTCATTCTGATTAATCTTGTCCATCATTGCTTTAATTCAATAAAGGGGAATATTTGTGGCTTAGAATTGACATGAGGGGTCCTTGGTATTCTCTGAGCTTGGTTGTTTTCTTGCAGATGTTTCAGTGCCTAAACTAGGTAATCATCATCAGTGATTTAATTCAGCAAGAGAAATCTCTGTGTGAAACTAGGATCTAACATGTTTCCAGAGATTGCTATTACAGCTGATATTGTATCAGTGAGAGGCTAATAAATATGTATTTATTACAGTTTTATTCATCCTATTCTTTAGGAGTTCATGGCAGTGTATATAGTGTTCCCACTTCCTAATTTTCCCCCAGCAACAATCTGTTAAGTAGGTTGGATTGAGAAGCAGTGACTGATACAAAGGCACCTAGGGAGCATCTCTAGCTGAAGGTGGATTTGAACCTGGATATCCCTGGGACCATTTAAGTAAATTGTTCTAGGGTATCTTGTTAGCTGAATAGGAATATATAGTCCTATCCACAACATTTGATCATAAACATGATCTTAACATAGTCTTAACAAGCAGTGGACAAGCACCTAAGATTTCTGCACAGTAAAACAAGAAAATGTAAAATTAGTAATAAAAAGGGGCTGAATGAATATGAACTAGAAATAAAAGGGAGTGACTGGGATGGAAGAAATATATTGAGTTGCTTTGCCATATAAAGAAAATAAGTGAAGATAGCACTAGAAAAACAAATATAGATGAAATGAATTAATGAGTCAAGAAGAAACAAACACTGAAAAAGTTGGGGTTATCCATGACATCCTAAGTAAATGTCTTTAAAGAATAAAAATCAATATATGTACTGCAGGCAAGAATAGTTTGCAAAAAAATTGTGGTATTGGTGTAAATTAGTTCTAGCTGTGTTTTGTTTCTCTTATTTTATGACTTAAATTTAATTTGGTTATTATTTCATTTTTATTTTAGTATTTTCAGCTACACCACAAGTTAAATACTGTAAACTATAGTTATATAGCTATAGTGAGCAAACGAACACTTATTATTCTGTGCTTAATTTTATAGCATTTATTTCAGTTCCATTCCTCAACATTATCACTATAACTCCTGTAAAAATCTCATCTTTTTTAGAACTTCATCATTTCATTGCTTGAATTTTTATTCCATCTACTCTTTTGTTCTGTTTTTTTTTTAAATAGTTTGAAGCAACATAACATCATAATTGATTAAAGTTTATTTTTTGAATCTTTTATGTTTAACCATTTCTTGTTCTCCTTGACTTCATTTTTTCAACTATCTTTTTTTCTATATACACATTATTGCTATTTTACTCTTATTACAAACTACCTAGAGTTTGTAAATAGGTAGCATACAAACGAATAAATAAATAGCTTTTTCTCATCCTCATGTTTCATCACAACCATTCTCTTATATGCATTTTTCTCAGCTACAGCTCCTTTGACTTCATTATTCTACCAATGAACTTTTTAATATTCTCTGCTATACTTTTTTTCACTTTTTCCAACTAGGCTCCATATCAGAGTTCATTCGGTTTATCTTCTACTCATTCTGTTGGGAGATTAATCAATCCCCTAATTCTTTTTCTAACTGAAACTCATTTTCTTTCTTTAGTCATTCTATTGGAAAATGATTGTGGGTTTGTTACTTTGTACACAACACCCTCCCAATTAATATCAACATCTTGATCAGATCAAGCATATACACCATTCATTTCAATTAACTAATATAGCCCAATGTTGATTATTTTACTCTCCTATGTTTGATTGGCAAGCTTTTGTAAAAAAAATAAATAAACTGACAGAAAACAGGTCAAAAGGTAAGCAAAAGCAGGGAAAGAGAGAATTTATAGTACTTTCCAGAGCTACTGGAAACAATACAGTGGGTACAGTCCCAAGGAAATGGCATTTAAGCATGCTAGTCTTAATTCTTCTATAAAGAAGAGTTGCAGTGAAAAGTGGATATCAGTTTGGTGGAGAAGAGGTAGCTAACCATTTTACTTTCACTTTTGTTTCTTTCAATTCTTTTTTCCATTTATCATTTTTTCCCAAGGAACACCCTTGGTAGTGCAAAATACTGGACTGTCTCACATATATAATTGTTCATGTCGTCTGTATTCTTTAGTAATTATTTGATCTTCATCATAAAAATCAACTCAATCATACCCCTAGATGTATACAATTTCCTTTGCTCTGTGTAACCATTAAAGACTTAGGCTTAAGCTATGTATTTGAAACAAACAGATGTGGATATTCAGCAATCACCATTTTTATTCATGCTTGAGTCTCAAAATGGCTGAATCATTTTTTGTAGTGAAAAAAAAGTCATTTTTTTTCTTATGAGCACCTACATACAACCCTTCCTTTTTACTGTTTTTCTATAAATAATAAAGTGATTATAATTATCACAGAGCTTTTCATGTTAAAAACGTTTTGTACTAATGTCTATTGTGGCCTTAGCTCAACAAACTTTGCAAAATTTATCTACATATGTGTCTGGAGATTTTTACAATTTGTTCACTATCTCCTTCCTTGATTCATAAAGATTCTCCTTATCCTGATTTTGATATACTTACTAATTATTCACCTCTCAACTTGCTTTAGCCTAGAGAGCAAAACATAGGAGAGTAAAATAATTCTTTCATGAGCCTTTTGGAATTCCTGTTGATTATATTAATTATGTTGAAGACTATGTCTCTGTTATTCCGAAAATGGCAATTAGAAGATTTTAATTAAAACCTGAACAGTTAAAAATACTTTTCCTAATACATTTTTAAAAATTGATCAATGATAATTATTTTGTATTTATGTAGGCATATGCAGGTGACATTATATAAAAAGAAACAGCTTTCCATCATAATTTAGTTTTAGAACTAAATACTAATAAAAGAACAATAAGATCTTTAATAAAGACTGATATTTAAAATGAAACACTTTGAACTGAACTACAGTAGTGATGTATTGAAGTCTCTGATATATAACTTAGCTGACCTAGTTCAAGAATATCTTATTGTAATACTTATTTCACACTTTTTCAACCCAATGGCTGCACGCTTTTCTTTTCTTTTATTAAAGTAGGAATGAAGGATACTGGGGATAAAACGTTCATAATTTTAGCCTTCCAGAAATATTTGGAAATTATGTTTCTAAAAGTTTATCTAGACATAAAGAACTTAACTTAAAATCATTTCGTTTGCCTTTTTGCTCAATAATATCTGTAATCCTTTACTGAACCCATTTCTGTATGAAATCCTTAATTTCTAGTGGGACAAAATACTGAATAACTTCATACATATAATATACTTTTATATTATCTAATATTATTGCTTTTACATCTTCACTTTATAATAGAGAACTGTGAATATTCATATATCAATGAAAAGCTTTGATGTAAAGAATAAGTTAAATACCTCATTTCTCACATTGTTAGCAAAGATGTCACCTTTTAACCTTTCTTTTAAGCTTTTTAGAACATCTGATGCTTTTTTATAATGGTTTAATATTACTTTTTCAGATTGATTAAATACACTTCATACATCGCTGAACAATGAGTAGCATTCAGATAGGCTGTCCGCTGAGCTGCCTGCAAAAGTGATACAGTTAAAAAAATAATCTTCAAAGTAAAGTCAAGCCTGAAATTGAAATCTTTGACGCATACATCTCATAATTAGTTCTCTCCCTGCCAGATCTAAAATGTGAATATGCTGTTCTTAAATTTATTCAG
This sequence comes from Grayia smithii, assembly GCA_032468115.1. Classification (NCBI taxonomy): domain Eukaryota; kingdom Metazoa; phylum Chordata; class Lepidosauria; order Squamata; family Grayiidae; genus Grayia; species Grayia smithii. The sequence continues at coordinate 12,293 of JANHFM010001280.1, forward strand.
ATCTTTTTACATAGAAATTTAATGAATGGTATAAGCTTTTAAAGTTTTTTTTTCTAGATCTGAGGCAAGATGTAAAGTTTTCCAAACTACCTTTTATAACATTTTTGAATTTCCATGTTTGGTCATCTAAAACCCACCCCTCACCCATCCCATTACTGATGAAATGAAGAAAACTGTTCCTGCAGCTGGGTTTAATAGTTACATAGCTACATACATGAAACCATTGTGAAACTACAATGAGACTTTTTCCCTACTGTTGCTATAGTCACAGCTAAGAAGCTGTTAATATTGCTACTACTTCTCTGCTCTTGGTTAATTTGATCTTGAGTTTGAAGAGAATTGTGATAGAAAAATGTCCTTCCACCTTATTTACAATATTCCAATAAGTTTCTTTTGCAGTTGAGTTTGTGAGTGTTTACCTTTTTCCTGCTGATTTCTGCACTATTTCACAAAGCCGTTTTGGATGCTTTACAATATGGAGAACTGTTTGGTGAGAGCCACAAGTTCAAATTCCTCTTCAGCAGGAGGAAGGAGGAGTCTGATTCTTTGGATTCCAGTTGATAATATAGATCAGTATTTCTCAACATTGGCAACTTGAGAACGTGTGGATGTCACCTTCTAGAACCAGTCCCCAACAAGTCTTGCTGGCTGGGTCATTCTGAGAATTCTAGACTACACATCTTGAAGTTGCTAAGGCTAAGAAACAGATATAGATATAAGTAATAAGTCTGTATGGTACATGTTTCTGTGAGCATTCAATTAAAAATTACGTTAATGAAGTTTCAGTAATGAAGCAAGTGCACAAAAGGGAAGGAATATGATGTCATTCTTCAAGTGGTCTGTTTGAAAGCATGTTTAATAGTGACAGTAATTGATTATCTATTTTTGCCCCCTTTCTCTTCTTTTTAACATAAAAAATACTCTTGTTGATAGTGCAAGAGCAATAACAGAATTCTTCTTAATAGCTTTCAGCCAAGTTACCAGATTTTTACCTGAGGATGCAATTTCTGAAATGCTTTTGGGTAAGGAAACTTGATTGGTGCTTTTAGAAAAAGCTCGGTTGCTGCATCAGCTATTACCCTTGATGTCTTGTTATCAAGACTATATTTTCCCCACTTATAAACAATGTGATTGAAAGCCATTCCTATAGTAATTTAGTTATATAAGACAACTGAAAAGACTTCCCAACCCAATTCATTCTTATGAATCAATTTGTTTTAATCTAAAATAGTGCTTAGACTATATTTTTCAGGTTTTCAGATATTCCTAGAGGCACCATTCAATGGATATGTAAGTGCCTGATATTTTGTTGTTTGAATTTCTATTACTTTCAGATGCTGCTTGTGCAGCTCCCATGGGTGAGGGTGAATGGAGTTCATATTGCAATGTCAATTCTTTTTCTAATATAAAAAAAGTATCAGTCTCAGGTAATTCCAGTGATGCTAACAACATGACCTGCACTAGAATCAAGAATGAAAAGTGATCTTTCTCTAGGCTGCAAAATTGTATAATTGTGTTTTTATATTTTTCTAAAGTTATTTGTATTTCCTGTTTATATAAGATTCATTGATTTACTTTAGAAATGTTGACACAGAAAAAAACCAGAAGCCAAAGGAACATCAGAAGATGTACATCGATACAAATTCAGAAAAGGAATCACATAACACAGAATTTCAGCAGTTTCTTGAAAGGTAAATATGCCTATATTAAAATCTGTTGTTTTCCATTTGATTGCGACACATATGGTTTTTAGTGGTCTGACATTCTGTTCTGCTAGTGTAAATCAGTAACTGGAATGGGAAAAGGGGAGAAGTAGCTGAATTATTGTCTTGAAGGGCAACTGTTTTGTCACAAGGACTGATGAGCTGACCTGACTGCTAGCCAGGCCATGTTGGGGAAGATGTAGAGATTGCAGTCCCATTGGCCCAGCCTGGTATATACTATAGGTGTTGGAGTGTAAAGCCGAGAGAAGCTACGCACCTCCTCAGTTGCTATGTATCTGATCTAAAATTGGAAAAAGAGGAGCAGAGGAGAAAAAGTCTGTACATGGTGAAGAGGATAGATGTAGAGAAACGCTGGAGAGAGAAGTTAAGCGTGAAGAGCAATTGTTGATTCCTGATCTGGAAGGAAGAAGCAAGGTCCTTGAGTGGCTTTTCTAGAAAAAGGGAAGCAAAGACCCAGAGGAACAAAGCTCTACCTAAATGGTAAGGATGAACCTGGAGGGCTACAGGTAGCATCTTCACATAAGACCCAAAATGGGAAGGAGGAGATTGTCAGACATTGGCAAAGCCATGGTCTCTGAGAAAGGATTGGGCAAAAGACCCTAAAAGAGGTTCTTCCCTAAGTGGAAAAGCACTAGGTGTTTGGTTGAGCAGATCAAGAAGCAAGTCAATCTTGGTAAGCGCACCACAGTAGAAATCCAGTCCATTCCTTTCTTTTCACTCTCTTTCTTCTTCATAAACCCCACAAAAGGGGGAGGAAGCAGGATTGCTAGAAGGAGATATTTCTAGGAGGGAGACTTAGGAAGAAATATAACACCAGGATTGTATTGTACAACCGTGTTGTAAATAGTTTCACTATAAATAGTAAAAAGCATAAAAACCTCCACTGTCTTGTTTTCTGTCTATTGTCATCCTTGCAAAGCAAAATATATCTCCAGTTCAAAAAGAACCCTGTGACATTGTGGCATTGATATTTACCATTAATATATTAGGACGATGTGGGACCATTACAGTTGTTTAATTTCACTTACTGAATAGGCTATCGAAGTTTTTCTCTTTGTTGCTTGTCATTATTCAATCTTATCAGCTTTCATTGCACATTTAGAGAGCTGAAAGTTAGTCAATATAAGCTTAGGTTGTCGCAAAGGTGCTTTTTCAAGAGCCAACAGGACTTTCTTTGTTTTTCTTTAAAGATGTTTTGATTTTCATCCACCTCTGAAGAAGCTTCTTGGATGAGAAGTGAAATGGGAACCATAACCTGGATGACTGAGAATCTATATAGACCAGCGGTTCTCAACCTGTGGGTCAGGACCCCTCTGGGGGTCGAACGACCCTTTCACAGGGGTCGCCTAAGACCATCGGAAAACACATATTTCCGATGGTTGTAGGAACCGAGACACCG
>JANHFM010001280.1:15515-29143 GCA_032468115.1 Grayia smithii
GGAGAGAGAGAGAGAGAGAGAGAGAGAGGGAGAGAGAGAGAGAAAGACTAGACTGATAGGTAGACAGACAGATCACAAATGAACTTGGGATAAAGTAATGTTATTTTTCTTAATTCAGAGATGAAGTATCGTAACTGGTAGTTTCAGGAGGGAAAAGCCTAAATTACTAGCCTGGTGAATAATTATTTCCCCTGCTCCAACGCTAGCTCATTATTTAAGAGATTAATTAGACTTGCAGAATCTGTCTATCCACTGACATTCATATGCTGCATTCCTTATTCAAATGCAAAAAACAACAACCCATGCCCAGAATGCTTTTGCAAAAATAAATAGCATAATTTACCAAGGAAATGATATAAAGTACCTTATTTTCTTTTCCAGATGGATTATAAACTACCTCCTCTGGAGTTTCCCATCTTTTCCTGTCTCCCCACCCCATTCCCAATGAAGCATAATGTAAAAATGTGCATTTCATCAAAGAAGCAGCAACTTTTCATTCGTTATGGTATTTTAAAGCTCTGCTTTGGGAATTGTATATAAATTGCTCAACACCCAAACATTGCAACATTTCTTTTGTTTTTATCTTTTTGAGCAAAGGAAAGAAGAAAACCCATTTGATTTAAAAATAAGCCTTCAAACTCACTGGTGGAATACTGCAGAGGCTTTTTGAATTCGATTCAATGTATTGTGTTCAAAGACAAGTACAGATAATGAAGAAATGAAATTTAAGGCAGAGCTAAAATAGATTTCTGAAATAACCTAAATTTAATAAGTGAGATCTAGTATATAGCTTATATTAAATTATAATGTAAAAACTAAAATGACATTAAGTATGATAGCTAAACTTTTAACAAAGTAAAGGTATTTGTTTCTTTTAATGATCCTGTAATCCCTTGCATTGGAGTGGAGTCAGGGTGACTGAATGGAGTTCAAGTGTTTACTGGCCAGATGCCCTTCCTGATGCCTACGCAGAGTTCACAGCAGACAATTACTCCTTGCACCCAGAGAGAGAAATATCTGTTACTACCTAGGAAAAAACTCACAACCTCCTGATTGTGAGGCAAGAACTCCATCTCTTGGCCACCGCGCCACTCCAACAAAGTAAAGGTATCTAAAAATATTAATATCAGCAAAGTGATAATATCTAACATTTAAATGGATTACAGTTACAGGGAATGAATTGGTCCATCACAGTTCTATGTATCTTCTCTGCTGCTGTACAAAACCTAGCTATATGCCCAGTAATAAGGAGTAATTTGTTTATAAGCAGCAATTGCAATTATTTTGATATTTGGTGGGTGGATATATTTAGAATTCAAGGGCATTCTCAGGGGCCTATTTCAAAACATCATCCATGGGTGGATAGGGTGATTCATGCAACATGCTAGATTAAGCTAAAATGGGGTGAGGAGTTGATGGTTTAGTAGAGTGTAGGAGCTTAGCTTTTGTCATAGCTTGTTGTGTAAGCCATTCCACTCCAATAGGACATGGTATGGCTGACTTGTTTGTATTTGTACCTGCATTTGTTTGCATTTGTTTAGGAGCAAGGATGATGCTAAGCTGGATAAACAGTCACGAAGCACCAATTTGCCCTCATTTATTTTGATTCCATCTCAAGCCTATCCATCCAAGATGCAAATGTAGCTTTTTAAAGCAAGTTTTTGAAGAAAACACTATTTTGCAAACAGTCTCCAGATTTGGCAGTATGATGTTGGTAATGATGATGTCAATAATAACAACAATGGATTTACTAAAACAAACAAGCAACCAAAGAAACAAATTAAAACAAACCCACCTTACTGGAAAATATCTTAAGGTATTTTGCACAATGCTGTCATTGTCTATTGATATAACCCCTCTCTCTCTCCCTCTCCCTCTCTCTCTCCTTTGTGTGTGTGTGTGTGTGTGTGTGTGTGTGTGTGTGTGCATTAGATAGTGAGCAGGAGGCCAGCTATCATGCTCTTCTTTTTCATCTTCAACAGAGACTCCTTATATTTTTTTCCCTTCCAGCTGACATCATCAACATATCAAAGGTAATTGATTTTTTCCTCCAGCAATTTTAATTCCATTTACCAGTTCTTCTAGTCCAACATTTCCCATGACATTAGCAAACAGGTTAAATATGTAAGGTGATAGTATATAACCTTGATAAACCCTTTCTCCAATCTTGAACTACTTGGTTGCTTCATTTTCCAATCTATTTCTTCCTTGGTGGCCATCATACAAATTCTTCAATAGGCAGTTGAGGTGGTCCATTATTCGCATACTTTTGAAGGCTATCCATAGTTGCATTTTTATACAATCAAAAGCTTTTGTATAATCAATAAAGGAAACCATTTTTTGAATGCCCTGGTTTTTTTTTATTATGGATGCTAATGATCCAATATCAGGCAATACTGTCATTTCTGTATATGTGCATATTATAAATCTGGCAATTCTTGGTCCAAGTACTGTTGAAATCCAATTTTAAAATGTTTGAGCATTATTACACTATCATGTGAGAAGAATGTAGTTCTTTGGGAATTGGTTGTTTTTAAGTACTGCCTTTCTACTGAATAAAAAATGTTATTTTGCAGATCTTGGCCACCGATATTTTCCATATTTGATTACAACTGCAAGCAGCAATTTAACTGAACCTTTAATAATGTCCAGAAGTCTTCAGCACTCTAACAAATCTAATAGCTTAAATTGCCAGGGTTATAACTTGTTTTTCTAATGAATTGATTTGTCTTCTTTACTTCAAGGAAGTAATTTTGCAAGAAGTTCATGAGTCACAGGAGCTACCAAATCTTACTTTGGCTGACTAATAATAATCCTCACTCCTAAAAAGATGTTTTCTTTAGCTTACACTAGAATCCAATTCAAAGACTTAGGCTTGTATGGAAGGAGGAAGTGAAAACATCTTACAAGTAGTCAACAATAGTCAGAACTTGAATGAGATAATGTAGAGCTTCCCAGGTCTCAGGGACTCTGGAGAAACGTATTTTCCTATTAGCTACTATTTTGGGGGGGAAAATTTAACAACATAAAAAGAACTAAGTTGATTCAAATTAAAGACCATCTAGTCCAACAATCTTTTCTCAAATGATTGGGAAGAAGACTAGAAACATAATACAACTGCAATAGTGAGTCTTATAAAATGGCTATATGATGGACTAGGCAAGTTTAGAGAGGGCTGTAAAAGCACTATGGAGCGGTATATAAGTCTAAGTTATGTTAATCTAACATTGTATTTCTCTTTTTAAAGGAATGATAATGCTTAGTTTACTTTAAACTCCCTTCAATATGTACTTTTGGACATGATCAGCTCTAGAACAGGTATAGAGCAGATATATCATATAGAGCTGCAAATAGATAGTCCTCGAGTTACAACCACAATTTAATCCTATTTTTTTTTATTGAAAAGTTTTACAAAATTTTACAACAACTCCCCCCAACCCTCCAGCAAATTACATGTAAAGAAAGCAGTTACCCTACTAATCTAACATAATTTTTCTACCTATAACTAATTCCATCCTTTTAACTCTATACACCATTAAAGGAATATCTATAACTTCACTCATATGCTATTTGCAATTTCTTAGTCCCATATTTTCTTTGAGTATATTCAATCCATTTTTTCCAGTCCAGATAATATTTTTCTTGTGTGTTGTCTTTCAAGTACACCGAAATTTTTGCCATCTCTGCTATATTTGTTACTTTAAGAGTCCATTCTTCAATAGATGGCAGATCTTCTTTCTTCCAATTTTGTGCTATCAAAAGTCTCGCTGCAGTTATTAAATTCAACATCAACTTAGTCTCTATTACAGTAAGTCCAGTGGTAATACCTAATAAAAACAATTGCGGTTCCAAAAGTATTTTTTTCTTAAAAACATTCTGTATAATCACAGCTTTAGAAGCAAGAGTTACACCGCCAACATCAACATCTTCAGTGTTTTATTCACAAAATAGTACCATTTGGCGGAAGAGCAAATGCTCTTTGAAACTGTGTTTCTCATTCTGCAAGGATTGTACAGTTGAGGGATTACTAGTCTTGAAATTGCTCCCTGTGGATGAGAGGTCTGTTCCCAGACCTGGAACTATTTTCGCTTTAACAGAATAAGGGCTCCCTTGAGATGTTTGGACTTATGGTTCTTAAGTTCGGAAAAGGGTGAGTTACCCTTTGGATATAACAGTGCTAAGTTAATTGATATTTCTAATGAGGAGTACAGTTATCCTGATGTAACATTCCATTGCTATTCCATCAAGTGTTGAAGACTTAATGCAAACATTCCATGCATGCTTTCCTTTGTTAAAAAGGTGTACCACAGCACTGAATATGCCCTTTGCTGCAAGGAGGATGTTCACTGAAAAAGGAGTGGAACTCTTTGTTTTGAAAGACTTGGAGAAGGATCAGCTGGTAAGAAAAATAAAAATGTATTTCCCAATACTTTCTTCGAAAGATATGTTTCCAATAAAATGAGTATGGTTTAAATAGTATTTCCTGTCTTTCATTCAATCAATCCATGCATTGGAATATTTAGGTTTGCTTCCTTCTATTTGGTTCCCATCATTTGGGCACAATCACAGGCCAACAAGCCAGCAAATTCTAGTTATATTATGCCAATAGATGGCCATTACAATGGATTTTTAAAAATAATACCTAGTTTTTCTATATTAAATCAACATCAGATCAGACACATTACAGAATAAACTGGCATAGATCTGTAACAAGGAATTAGGTAGTGCAAGGATTTGTGCTGTTGTTTAACTTTAGGTAATGTAATGGAACTCAGGTTGTGGTTTGGAACCTTTAATGAAGCATGACAAACATTAAAAAGGGATGCTTGTAAAGATCTACCTACTATATTGATTTTTTTTCTTGATACCCATTTCCTGGTTGCCTCAGTAACTCCACGAATTTATTTCAGTATTTATTATACTAAAATTTAGCTCAAGAACTGTAATACTATTACCCACAAATTCGTAGTTTTCACTGAGTATAACCCTTAACAAAAAAAGAAAAACGAATTATCTCTCCTTATATTTATTTTGTCACTTGTTACTTCAGAGATTTTTTACTATAGTTTCATGTATTTTCATGCATTCTAATGCAAATAAAGTTTTGCTAATCTGTATGTCTGGGAACTTTTTGCTGAGGAGTTAGAATAATTTTCTTGCAAATTTCTGCTCAGGAAAGCAAACTTATTTTCATTTGCATTTGCATTATGCCCAGCTACTAGTAGACTTTCCATGTGGATCTTCTGCAGTAGACTTATAGACCAGAAATCTTTTAGCTTTAAAATACTGTCAAAATTCAGTAAGATAATTGTGGCAAGCATGGAATTTTATTAAGAACTTGGACTCATGTTAAATAATTTGCAAATATAATTTTGGGAAAGGTATTACTGCATAGCTCTTCAATATTAATAATTATTATTATTAATAATAACAACAATTATTATGTTATAGAAATACAATTATATATTCTGTAAAATATATATTGAATTTGTGAGCAGATTTGAATTCATGCATCAGAAGAGAAAATGCATGGTTTTATTTTTAAAAATGAAATAATATGAATGTGAACTACATTCAGTTCTCATATTTTACAAACAGCTTTACATATCATGTGGAGAACAATGGATTGATCCGCTGTGGACTACAGCTCAGCATAAGAAACGTCTCCAATGTAACAATTTAACATCTGATATAATGGCTATGCGTGCATATTGTGTCATGAAGAACACAAAAAGTGAGCAGATTGCTTTCTATGTTTTTTTTTTTTTTAAATGTTGTATATAATGACATGAAGCTAATATTAGGTATTTACTACCTGAATGGAAATCACTGGTGGATTCCTTTGTCCCATGTTGGGTTTTATGTGAGTCATGCTTGGAATCAGGAAATTATGATGTCAAAGAATAATACATTAAGCAGGCCCACCAGACAACACAAAAAATTCAAATGTTTTTCCCCATCGCATTATAAAAGGAGAACCGACAGATCAATAGATCTGGTAGCATATATTCATAGTAAATGGGAAGAAAGTTGTGCTTTTGAGTACACATAGTTTCCTTCAATTCATCCAAGAAAACTTGGTATCCTATGACTCTTGTTCCAGGCTTTTTCATTACTCTTTCCTCATTGGCCAGGTAGGCACTATGTTTTTAGATTCTGTTATGAAAAGCCTTACTTTTTAAAATACTTTTTCATTGTTCATTTTTTTCCCATGGAAAGACTATGTAAACAAAATGGCAAACTCACTGGTGTTTTCATGACCCAGTTGACAAGGTAGAATTAGAACAATCCTTTTGAAAAATGGGCCTGTTGTAGGTAAAATGCAACTTCCATGGAAATTAGGTCAATGGTTCAGTTTATAGTACTCTGTTTATTGTATTCAATGATCCAGAATATAGGTATTGGTGTTTATATATGTTAAATGTCTACAAATGTTCTTTAAGTTTTTCTGGAAATGTGACATTAGATGATATTCTTATAATAATTGGTTATAGATAAGGAAACTCATCTGCAACTTGTTTTAAAGCAACAAGTTTGAATTCATTTTCCAGATTTTGTTTTGCAAGTCAAGAATGACATTGTTGTTGGTGCTAAACTTTCTGTTGCAAGAGCTGTGGCGGAATTTGAAGTAAAAAAAGATGTTGAAGAGCCAGAGAAAGAAAAATGTGAAAAAAGCATTGAAGAAATAAAAGATGACACAGATAAATATCTGTAAGTGGTCCAAAGTAATAATCAGTACAATACTACGAATGGTTACAAATACTCTTTTTCAGGCCATTGACATTTTAGAATTTTTTTTTTTTTAAAATAGTTGTTGCATTTGTGATAAATACAAATATACTTTCCAGTCAGTTCTACAGTACATGATATATTATTCCATTATTTCCTTCTTATGGTCTGAAAGCACTTATTATTTTTGCTTCTTCTCATGATAAATAAGACAAAGTCACACTAAAAAAAATAGTCCTATTATTTTTAGTGGTTCAAGCATAAATGAGATTTCATGTACCTCTCTTTTACTATCTGGTAATCTTATTTTGTCCTGCATATCTTGTCTGGTTCAAATAAAAAGGTAGCCATAAGTAATAGCTGAAAAAAATGTATTTTAATAACAAGAGAAGAAATGAAAATCTAAAATGTTTGTAGCAATTATACTGTAATAAAAACACTTCAGACAATTTAAAGAACTGATTTCTAAGTTCTTCAAGTTCCCTTCACAGTCAGCATCTAGCTCAAGTACCTGTACTTCACATTAATGTAGTACAAATAGTGGATAACTCTATTAAATATAATTGTGGTATATGAAATCAAGTTTTTATTTCTTCCTCTACGTATCACCCCAAAGCACATTATTTCTATGTTGTGGGATTTGGGATTAACTTCCAACTCTCCTGAAGCACTACAAAGATAGTTTGCAGCTTTTCTTCTGCAGGTATTTGTGCCAGGTATGGTGGGAGGAAGTAGTTTTCCTTTGATAGAAATTCCCACTTCTTCAGAGGTTCCCAAAGGTGCCTCGTATTTCTGATTGTTCTAAAGAGCAGCTTCATTGCTGCCTCTCATATAATAGCTGCATTTTTTTTTGTTTCCGTTTTGAGTAAATTGGTAGAAACTAGAAAAATAACTAGTAAGCAGTGGAACAGTCTGTCACAGAAAATCAACATAGTGCAGCACTTGCAAAAGTACTGTGAATCCTGCCTCGGAAAACTTCTAGAATTATTTCATCAGCAGGCTTATGGGTGGAACTGATCATGTTGCACTTTAAAAAAACCTGAATAAATTCCTCAAGGCATTTGAATAAATCTAGCAGTCATGGGATTAAGAAGACCTATCCTTTTATGGACTGTTGTCTGGTGGAAAAAAGGAATAAATGGGCAGATTTTTTTTCAGCAAAGAATAATAAGTGGCGTTCTTCAGTAAATTGTTTGTAACTTGACTTAGGGGACAATAATGAGATGGCAAATTTGCAGATGGTGCCAAAGTATTCTGGATAGTGGAAACTAAAATTCATTGGGAAGAGGTAAAAAAGCATTTGTTTTAAATAGGGTGAATTTAAATAGTAGGTATAAATTGATGCATGTTGGAGTAGAACTACAACAGTATGCATCAATTGGTGTGAGCCAAGGATTGGTTCTACTTACCTTTACTCCTGGTTTGCAATGGGAGCATGCGCTTCTGCTCATGCGCAGAAGCTTCTGTACATGCACAGATCACCTGTGATGACATCGGGGTGGATGGGCAGAGCCTCCCGCCAGTTTTACTAGTGGTTCTATAGAACCAGACAGAACCGGGAGCAACCCATCACTGGTGTGAGCTGTCTATAAATAACCAGGAACACGTTCTTTGGGTTAATGTGGACTTGTGAAAGGGGGGGTTACTTTTGAGTGTAGTGTTAACTTCTGAGAACTATCTGGACTAATACCTTCTTCTTCTTCTTTTTTTTTTTTTTACAAGATTTCAGAAACAGTTGACAATGCCTTATCCAGTTGGCTTGGTGCCTCAGCAGGACTAGAATTCACAGTCTCTTGATTTCTAGACAGATGCCTTAACCACTACACCAAACTGACCTTCATAATAGTGAATAACTCTATTAAATATAATCAAGATATATGAAATCAAGGTTTTATTTTTTCCTCTAATCAATCTGTCTGGAAAAAAGAATTTGAATACATAGAATTAGAATACAGTTCATGTGTCCTCATATGATGCATAATTAACCTGTGGAATTCATAGTAATGGCCACCAACTTGCATAGCTCTAAAATGGATGAAATAAATTAATCAAGAATAGGTTTATTGATTACTATTAGCCTCAAAGTTCTGGGTTGAATACAGCATTGGTATAGGATGTATGACTATTTCCTGCCTGCTGAGACCCCAGAGGCATCTGGTTAGCCATGTACTAAACAAAATTCTGGTTTAAGATGGGCATTAATATTATGTTCTTAATGAAATTTTAAATAGCCTCACCTCAGGACTGTTCAATGTTACAAATTATCTCTCATTTATATTTAGCACTCACATTTTTTTTAAAAAAATAATAAGACCGCTCCAAGTCAAAAGCTACCAGTGGAAGTAGAATAGTTCTAACTAAAATAAAAATAAATGCAATGGCTTCTGGATCTGTGTGCTGGAAGGTTTTCTGAGGGGGGAGACGTATAATTTTTATGTGATGAGAGAATATTTTCTTAGAAGACAACCATATCTGCAGTGTTGACTATGTATTTCCATATTCAGAGATATATTCTGTATACAATCTGTTTCACTTTCTTGGTAATTTTCTCTAAAACAGTTTTTTGACATGTTTTGTTAGGAAGTTAGAATGTCTCTTAACACATATCTTAGAAACATTTTGTTCTTTATTCAACATTGAAATTACTTTCTTTTTCAAAATATATTTGTATTTTATAGATAACTGCATAAATATTCATAAATGCTCCATGCATTCATTTTTATTATGACTACATGAAAGAAATGTACTTTATGTGATGGAATTTTTGTTGCTCATGAATGATACAAAACCCTACAATCTGTTTGGCTAAAGTTCACTAAAGGAATGAAAACCAGGATGTATGTAATTTGAAAAATGACCTAACCAGCTTCTCCTTGCCCATTTTCTGTTATTATTTGTGCACTGCCACAGTGGAAGAATGCTGAAGGTAGAAAGTGGAATACCAATGAAAAATACCAGTATATAGACATATTGCATTAATTCTGTTGCGCAATAGATGGCACTGTTGTTTTCTAAAATATTAAAAAAGTTCCCCAGTATTAGAAATAAGCCTTCTAGAAATGATACACCATTTCTATCTTCTAGGGAGTATTTGCAGTCTTACAGATATTAAGACCAGGTTACATGATACTTCACTGATGAGTAACTTAAAGATTAATTATTACACTGTGGATGTTACAAGTGGGCATATTTCTCCAAAGTTCTGGATTTATTTATTTATTAAATTCTCCTCAGCTCATCTCACCTAAAGGACTCTGTAATTTTTGTCTCTTGCATGAAAAGCAAGTCCCACTGCTTTAACATGTTCTATTGGGGTGCTTTTAAAAACAACATGGAAGTTGCAAATAGTGCAGAGTGCAGCTATCCATGTACACACTAAAACCTGGCCTTAGGAGCACATTATATTTGTACTACATGTCTTGCACTGGCTATCAATAAGATACTGGGCACAATTTTAAATGCTAATTTTAACCTATAAACCCTTCTATGACTTGGCACCAGTTACCTTCAGGACTGCACTTTCCACCTAGAATAGGCCTAGCTTACCTCCCAGTTGAAATTAGATTGGCTTCCTTCCCCACTGCCTTCTGAAATCAGCTTATTATGCACAACTATTGCCATTGTTTTCTTTGCCTTTTTGCAATCTCAGCTATCATTCCAAGAGGGTTATTTTGGAACAGATTTTGGAGCACATAAGTAGATGTAGGGGAAGGAGGAATGAATAAAGATCTTTTACATTTCAGTCATGGAACCAACTAGTTCATACAACTCCATATCCTATCAATGAAACAAACACAGTTTAAAAGACAAAAGAAGTAAATAAAAGAAGTTTTTAGGAATATTATTCCAATAATAAAATTTCACTGGTTTTTTCAAGCCGTCAGGTTTGGAAGACTGGACACGTTCATTTAAATTTAAACAGAAGAAAAGGTGTGTGTGTGTGTGTGTGTGCATGTATGTGTATGTATGTATGTATGTATGTATGTTTTTTTCTTTCTGTAGCACCTGGTTTTACCCAAATATGGGAGGGAGCATACTGCTTCCCTTTTGCCCTTCAGCCCCGTCCCAGGAGCCATCCAGGCAGTTCTCACGACAAACTATTTCCAGTCAGATATATTTGTTTTCTATTTTGCTGAGAAAGAAATAATAATACTGGTCTCCCTTATTATTATTTCTTTCTCAGCAAAACAGAATATATATATATATATATGTGTGTGTGTGTGTGTGTGTGTGTATGTATGTAGATGTATATAGCAAATTGTTGAATAGTACCACTACAGATAAATAGAATACTGTATTGCCTTGCTGGTCAAAAATCCATATCCTATTTGGAGGAGGAGGGGGCGACAATGATAACATATTGAAGGTGTAAAGTACATTTGCAGATCTAATGATATCCGGTCCACCCCTCTCTAATTTATTTTTGTGGAGCAAAAAAAATTGTCTGTACAAAAAGATATTTGGGGACAAATTAGAACATGCTGTTCCTGAATAGTGGTACTTGAGATGGATTTATTACAATTATATTAATTTTTGTTTTTAATACAGTAATCTGCCTCCAAAGATGAAGGAGCATTTAATTGCAGAAATAAACAAACTGTCTTTTAATTTTTTTTAACATTATGGTTTTAAATATTGTATTTTAAATTCTGTTTTTAATACTCTTGTGGAGATCTTGGTACTCTCTGAGCTTGGTTGCTTGCAGACCTTTAGTTACCCAACTAGGGCTAGTGCTAGTGAGGGTGGGATTTGCTGCTTAGTTATTTTCATTAATTAATTTGCAGATCCACTTTGAGTATTTTTTTAAATAGACAATGTCATACATATATGCCCGTAAATTTAACAATGCATAACTCCCAAAAGAAAAGTTCCTTAGTATGTGTCTAGTTGGCATAGTTGATATAACTTGCAATTAATGTTAGAAAAAACATTTTGTGCTACAAGAAGCATTCCACTTTCTAGCTTTCTCCTAACACATCCAATTTTTTTAAATTTGTGCTTGGATGTAGCTTGCAAAATACGTCTTTCCCCTACTTCTCTAAAACCAGGTTCTTTTCCTTCAAGCAGACTGATGTTGCTAACAAACCTTGATAATTTTAAGTAAGAAATATTTATTGAAGAATCTGTTTTTGTGAGTCAAACAGAGATACTGTTTATCTTTTTGGGGGCAGGGGTTGTCATCCTCAACAGATACCACTCTGAATCACATAGATTTGCTGTTGTAAATTATCATCGTATTTGTTTGTATTATTGTTACTGGTTCAATTTCACTTCACCCTATTGTTTTCAGCACTCCTTTCCTCTCCTCTGTCTTGTATTATGGGAATAACCTTTAACTCTTCTATGAAGTAAAAATAGTTTATGATGGTACATGTATTACAAAGATTTATTATTTTAAGATGCAACATAATTGTTTTTAAATATAAGTAATTGGGTTTACTAAAGATAGAAGTGTCCTAGAATCTTTCTGGGTTTCCTTTCCTTTCCTTTCCTTTTTTCAATCCTTCCTCTATTTTCTCTCTAAAATATAGGAGTAGGAGCTAGTGCTGACCTAAATGATCAAGACAAATAATCTAAATAAATGATTTGTGTATGATAGAATGAAAGCACACAAGCATACAATCTTGTTTGTTGAATTCCATCACTGAAAACTATACATGAATAAGTCTTGACTATTAAACTGTTCTTAGATCTGTTATCCAAATCATATTGGCCATTGTCTCCCATAGAATTTATTTGTCCTTCATTTCAATTAACTTAAAGCATCTAATTAAATGTTTCAGTCCAAGTGTTTATGAAACTCAAATTCTCATTAATAGAATAAACAGTGTAACGCTTAAAGTTGTTGTGCTCTTTTGGATACTCAGTTTTAATCAATGGCTCAAACCTCTATGAAAAAATTAACTGGTAATAAGTGGACCCCTATATCTTTACAGAAATTCACACATAAGGTCACATCTTAAAATAGAAGCATGTCATAAAACTACAAAATATGCCTGGCAGCAAATTTCCTGTGATTTTGATGAGGACTACAACATTCAAAAGGAAAAAGATGAGCAGTTTTTTGAAGATGCAGAGTTATATAAAAAATACAGGTCAGTTATTTATAATTGCATATAGTGAATTAATTTTATTCCTTTTGTATCTTTTTATTATTACAACATTTTAAAATTATGCATAATATAATTAAAAGGATACCATCTTTTAATAAGAGGGCATCAACTAAAAAAGTGTTTCTGATATAATTGTCCTTGTATCAAACCTGCTCAGATGATATTAAAATAAAACTGTGTCCTAGGTTGATAATAATTTATTTAAAATTATAATGTCAGGTTGAAAGTTAAATGCTTGTTATAAAGGTTTCAGCTTTGCAGGTAGTTCTTGACTTACAACCATCATTTAGTCACCATTCAAAGTTACTACGGCACTGGAAAAAGTGACTGATGACCAGTTTTCACATTTGTGACCAGATCAGTACAGCAACCTCATGGTCACATGATCAAAATTTGAGCACTTGACAACTGGCATGCATTTATCACAATTGTCTTGCCCTGGGGTCATAAGATCATGATTTGCAACCTTCTCAGCTGGCCTCTGACATAGCAAAGTCAACGCGGGAAACCAGATTCATGTAATGACTACATCATTTACTTAAGAACCACAGTGATTCACTTAAGAATTGCAGCAAAAAGGTCATAAAATGGCCCAAAACTCACTTAAGAACTGCCTTGCTTAGCAACAGAAATGTTGGGCTCAATTGTGGTCATAAGTCGAGGACTATCTGTACTCTGAGCCAATTCTGTTTGGTTCTGCAACCCAACGAGACAGACACAGACTTCAGAGGATAATTAGAACTGCAGAGAAAACAATGACTACCAACCTGCCTTCCATTGAGGACC
>JANHFM010001280.1:137815-154194 GCA_032468115.1 Grayia smithii
ACTGCCGAGACAAAAACATGATCCCCACATGCTTCCAACTAAAATTCCATTCTAAAACCTCAGCAAATTCAGGTCTCTCTGACAACTTGGGTGTCTAGGCTGAGCTAGACACTGGCCTGTCACATCTCTGGGGAATTGGTTTCATTGTCAAGCTGTGTGACAACTGTCAGAAATCAACATTTAGAACCCTCAGCCAACACAGCCATGGTCTAGAATATCCAGAGACTCCTAATTCACAGGGGATTCAATACAGCTTGAATTTTACACAATTTTGCACAAAAATAGGGAAGCTGCAATCCCAAAGATCTCTGTGGGTTTTGTTTAATTTATATTATAGGTGATTCTCAAACCCAGTTCTTAGTCCAAATCTAAAGAAATAGTGGTGACTGTCAGTTGCCTTAGCTGCCCCTTGATGGTCCTTGGCCTCTTCAGTGGGATGTCTCTTGCCAATCACATTCAGTAGCTCATACTTTATCTTCCATAGTTTGGAATGATTTTTGAACTGGGAAAATATTTTGCTGTTGTTGGGAAATATCTGTGGCTGCATCCTGTGTCTGCAGGTGGAGAGACAAGGAGATTTGCAGAAAATGAATTTACTTACAGAATGACAGAGTTGGAAGGGACTTTGGAGGTCTTCTAGTCCAACTCCCTGCGCATGCAGAAGCCCCAATACCAGGGATGTCAAACTCACGGCCCATGGGCCGGATGCATCATGTGCTGGCCCCGCCCACCCCATTTTAGCAAAGGGGGGAAAAGTCAAGATACATCACGTGATATCAACATGGCAACATGAGTTTAACACCCCTGCCCCAGGGGTGAAATCCAGCAGGTTCTAACAGGTTCTGGAGAACCGGTAGCAGAAATTTTGAGTAGTTCAGAGAATTGGCAAATACCACCTCTGGTTGGCCCCAGAGTGGAGTGGGAATGGGGATTTTACAGTATCCTTCCCCTGCCACACCCACCAAGCCACGCCCAAAGAACCAGTAGGGAAAAAATTTGAATTTCACCCCATCCTGCCCTATACCATTTCTGGCAGTTGGTTTTCCAGTCTCTTCTTACAAACCTCCAGTGATAGAGCACCCACAACTTCTGAGGGCAAGCTGTTCCATTAGTTGATTGGAGGGAGTTTAAAGGAGGCAAAGAATATTAGCTTGGATTCTCCAATCACATAATGCAGCCGTGCCCACTTTACTTTTTTGAAATCTTATTTATTTATTTATAAAATTTATAATTTAGGTTTAAATTTAAACCTTAGATTTTAACGCATCATGCAAAACAGTTGGAATGTAAATGAGAGCAAATGGACATGTGGATTTGAAATCAGGTCAGTGTTGCAAACTCCTACCACACAAGACTGTTTGTTAGAAACTTTTTATGCAGTTCTAACAGCAACACAGGAATTATTTGTGCATAAACATCCTGATCAAACAGAGAGATCTGTTGGAAGAGAAGAAAAAAAATAACCTGATGCCCTGGCCAGCAATCTGCAGCTGCTCCTCCTAAGTTGATGTGCGGAAAGAAGATACAGCTGCACTTACACATCACAAATTCTAGTCACAAGGGAAAATTGCAGTACCCTGTGTGAAAATTGCCGCAGCAAAGCTGCAGCAGTTTCCCCACTTCGGGTTAATAGGGAAAGAAGTCTATGCAGATGTTAAGAAGAGGGGTATAGAATCAATGCCATCACTTATGATTTTTCCACATTTAAACTGAATCACATCCTCTTCTCTTTAAAGTAACCAGAAAATGTTCCAAAGATGGGAGGCCAGACTGTGCACTGAACATTGTTAGACTTGGGTGAAATAGCTCAAAGGGGGCGAAAAGAAGCATAACAGATCCCCCTATTCACCTAGAGACATGAAGGAAAGATTCAAGAGAGGCAAATCTTGAATTAAAAAGCCTATTGAAGGAAAACCATGGCTTTTGTAGCATTCTAAAATATTGCCTAAGGAAGTCAATAAAGAAGTTAGGGTTGGAGGGGAGGGGACTCTTAAAATCCTTGTAATTCAACCAGAGGTCCTCCCTGGGAACAGATTTATTATAGAGAACTACAGGTCTGGAGGATGCATCATATAGCACAACACACTGTTTTATCATAAAGAGAGTCATTAGAATGGAAGAACCAAGAAAGAGTGAGGAAGAGATTTGCTAAAAGAAGTGTCCATATTTGGATAGAGCTTGGAATGCTATTATTTTTTACACCACCACCACCCCAAGATGTTACTAGTGCACCTCTGGATAACTTAGTATCTTTTTCAGGGCACACATCAAGAAGGAAGGAAAAGCAGAATTTTAATGAGGACCAATAATGGGGAGAGAATTTTACCGGCTGTTGGTGCACCATATTCCTGGAATGCCAGGAGAGATTGCCAGGAGAGGTTGGAAGCCTGGGAAACTATAAAGATGCAAGAAAAAATGTTAGTGAATTGTCCAGAGTTTCTGGGAGTAGGATGGTATATACAAATAATAAATAAATATTTAAATAAATAATATTTTTTTAAAAAAACTGATAAATACAGGAAAAGCAGCCTTAGCCAGCTGTGGTGGTGCAGTGGTTATAATGCAGTATTGCAGGCTAACTATGCCCACACTCTGGAGTTCAATCCTGACCAGCTCAAGGTTACCTTCCATCCTTCCAAAGTCAGTAAAATAAGGACCCAGATTGTTGGATTCAATATGCTGACTCTGTAAACTGCTTAGAGAGGGCTGTAAAGTACTATGAAACAGTGTGCAACTCTAAGTGCTTTTGCTATTGCTATTGGGGATGTGCAATAGAATGCTGCTTTGAGGGCACTTCAACTGGGCTGCTGGAAAAATAAGATGTGTTCACAGTTAGTAAAATTGGGATGGCAGCCACAGCTGTGCAACTGAATGCACTCACATATATGTGATACACGTAAAAAGGAGTGGGGCTTCAAATGAATGTCCATTGCTGCTATCTTGATTTTTGACCCTCTTGCAATGAAATGACTGTGCATACGAAGACCCAATCTGAGAAAGTCCTCAATGCTGAGTCTTCCAGAACTGTTTCAGTGCTCTGAGGAGAGTCAAGTATTCATTCCAAAATCTTTGCAAGATGACCCTTTAAATGCTTTGCATGGTGCAATAACTTCCTAGCAGGAGAAAAATAGTTGCCTTGATCTTGGATGTGACACCCTTTTTTCCCCTTCTTTTCTTTTGACAGAAATGAAACTTGAAATATGTGTGTGAATTAGTTTTCCCCCATCCCCTCCAGCTGATGATAGAATAGAGGAAACAAAGCAAAAACTTAGTTTCAAGGATGTCCTACTTGGACATGAATGGCAGCGCTTGCTGCTGATTTCTGACAATCCTACAAGGGACTTTTGTTAGGGAAGATGCTCCAGGAATTACAAGAGTTTTGCTGGTGTGTGTGTGTTTGTGTAAATGGTATTAAAACTATTCCTTACACAAATCAATCTATTGATCATTCGTATTGGTATTGTTTGTGTCATAGGTCAGAAAACACAATTTTGCAGTTGACAGACTTGAGTCTACAGAACAATACTTACTTAAGATCATGAATATAGTGCAAAAAATATTTATAAATTGTTCAGATTAAAATGCTCTGACTGGTCTCAGGATACCTAAAGCTATTCTTCCTTTTCTATGAAGTGCTAAGCTTCACGGTGTGAACAATTTTTATTCAAGGAGTACTCACAACTCCAAGAACAAAATAATAGAAGAGCAAGTTTCTAATCGAGCTTTTGCTCCCTATATAAATGTTATGATGTTTTGGTGTACAGCCTCAAATCTTGTCTGCAACAGATCAATACTGAACTTGTTTGCATTTAGTATGTTATCTTTATAACTGGGTTAGGTACTTGGATATATACAGAGGTTAGTATTGTCTGGAAATGCTTGGAAAGAAACTACAACCCTTCTACCTATTTGTATTTCACTAGAAAAAGCTGAGGAAAATTCTATTTTTCAGGTTTTTTTTGTTAATGTAAAGGGTGTCTTTTAGAATTATAGTTTAAATTATAAAATTATTTATTTATTTATTTAATTGTATGCTGCCCATCTCATTGTTGGAATGACTCTGGGTGGCTATATATTTTTCTTCCCACAATACTCCCAAGGTCACATAAGTATGAACAATTAACGTGCAAATAGAAAGTTGTACTTTGTAGGGAATTCTGCAAATCAGAATTGCTGGAAGTCTAGATATTTCAGAGAGGAGATAGTAAAGTTCTAATCCCACAATAAAGTAAAAAAGAATATATTCCCTTTGTGTCTGTATTCAAATATGGGAACAGATTTATAGATTAAGGTTAGAAATTCCAGCAGTGGAACCCCATGGATTTTAATGTGCTTCCACCATAACAAACGTGTTCAGCTCACAGCCTCTGCCTACCTATTAAATGGACTGTTGGATGCAGCTTAATGAACAAATGAATTCTAATTGCTCAAACTGAAAAATGAGCTCTAGCATTAATAGAACAGGTTAGGAGAAAATCCTGTAATATGTTTAGTAATTAAGATAGTTTGTAGTGCACTCAAGTAACAGTACTTCCACTTAAACTTGGGACCATTGAGATGCTGATTTTACAGTATGTACATAATTTAACATTGATCATTCTAATTTATAGCTAGAGCCTTGGGTTTATTATCTGAAAATAAATGCAGAAAATATGTTATTCCATTATTTAACAAGACTTGGTAATCCAATATTAACAGTGATATGAAAATTACACAGTATTCCAGGTTGTTTTTATGTCTGCATACTTACATTTTTCTTTGGGTAGGATTTCAGCACAAAATTTCGTCTACATAACTAAAAACGATTGTTTCCTCCTGAAGAGATGAGATGCTTTATATGTAAAATGTGTAATGGAATGTGGGAATGGCCTTGGGGAAGGAGGGTAAGAGAATTTGCAAGGGAAACAATATCAAGAAAGGCAGGAGCCCCAGTGGATTAACAGTCAGAGAAAGAAACTTAGGAAGGATCCACCCTAATGGATCAAGCAGTTAAAAGTGGTGGCAAGTTTTTATCTTCAAATTTACAAAATTTTGTTAATGGAGCTTTAACAATAAAGTAGAATTATCCCATCTAGATAAGTGTCCTATCTGGTTTACCTAGGAGAGCTGACATCAAGCTCTTCAGTCTGAAACATCTTTTGGAATTAAATTTAAAGGATTGCACAGTTGTACTAATCGCATCATACAATAACCATTTCAAAATGGCGGCTTTCCAAATATGTCCAGAGTTTGGGAATACTTTGGTTATAAAATAAAGCTCTGAAATATTACTTCCTCCATTATTAATTGATAGCACCAATGATAAGAATGAAGCCAACAGCAAGAAAGCAACAGCGGTAGAAAGCCAGAGAGATGGCCTTGAAACTGTTGTAGAATTCAGAAATTGATGCAGAAATGAAAAGGACAGAAGCTTCATTTAAGTCCTGAAAGGGTGATAGTATTAAGAAGAGGCTCAGGCTGACTTCTTGATTCATTCAGATATAAGATGGTGGGTAGGAAAAGTACAATCAGACCACAATATAGTTCTGTCTTCATATGGAGACATTTTCCTGATCTGGTCTACCAGATTGCAGGGCTGACAAAATTGAACTATTCTGTCCTCCTGAAAGACAAATAATGGTTTTTGAAAATATATTTGATGAATAGGAATTAAATGTTATCCTGTTAACCTAACTAATATCCATGTGAATGACTGAATAAGAATCCTATTTGAAATATAGTAGTTAAAATAGAAAGAATGTCTTGCTAACTGAAAAAAATACACTCCAAATTCCCAAAGTTTGCTTTTGTAACATTCTTGATTTCAGAGTCGGTGGGAGGAGAAGAAAAGATGCTTTGCTAGTCATTCAAAGCTTTTCTGAAATCAAACCAACAGTTTATCTAGGTCAGCACTTTATCTTCCTCATTTAACATTGAATTTCTTCTTGGAATCGCAGAAACGTATGACTCTTATACTGCTTCTCCACTATTGCCCCTTAGCAGCAGAGATGACCTATCTTGCTCCTTCTAAATCTGGAAATGTCACGTATAATAGCTGTCAATGTACTTTTACTTTCCATAAAATTTAACCAATCTCTTTTAAAAGTCATTTAGGCTATTGCTGTCTCCTAGCCAGCCATAATGAACGGCATGCATTAATCGTCAGTACAGTCATATGGCTTTAATCAAGCAAGGTTTTTTTGCATAATGAACTGATATGGACCTTATCATTAACAAGAGCCTGAACTGGAAAAGCAAGATTTGACAGGTTCTAACCTGGCAATCCAAGAACCAGCAGGTTGTCAGATATCTGCAGATGAAGCTTAGAAAGAGCAGAAACCCCTGGAGAATGAGCCTGCAGATCTGGAGTCATCACTTACCTGTTACAGGAGTACAGAAACAGGCTGAGTCATCTCTTTTGGGGACTGACAGGAGAAGATCCTCAATCCTAAAAGACACAAAAAGATCAGATGAATAGAACTGAGATGTTCGGTGGGGCTTGTCAAAAAAAGAAACAAACCCAGAGGCAAGACTTAGGAAAATGGACATGCCTCAATCAAAACAATAAAAGAGTCAAGACTTGTGTCAAGGGTGTCAAGATTTGTGTTGTAAACAAATTTCCAATCTAGGACCTGACTTCTTGATTATGTGGAGGTTCTGGATGATTTCTGGGCTGCTCCAGGACTATACTCATCTTTGTTGCTTGCAGCTTGGAGCTGTCTGCATGGAACTCTGGCTTCTGCAATAAGCCTGTTTGTTCTTTCCTTAGCTTTCGTTCCTGCACTGTAGTGAGATTTATATCTACCATAAACATGTCTTATCTAAATCTGACCTTCTGGGCCTGCAATTGCTGGTACAGGACATGTGTGTAGGGGCCATCCTAGCTAGTTGTTTCTGTAATCAGTTATGCTCCTTGAAATTTCTTCTAGAAGTTTGGGGGAAGGCTGTAAAACAAAATGGAGTATGACACTATAAGACAAGAGGGAAGGGGAAGCTGGCTTCATTGTTCTACTCTGGATCATCCTAAGCAGACCTCCCCTCAAAAATGCTCTGGTTCAACCTTGCAAATAATAAATTATAAGAAACACATAGTTGTGTGTGATTCTTAGTTGTCCATATCATTGCATAAAATGGAGTAAAAAGGCTTGCTTCTGAAGATTAATAACTACCCTGTTTCCCCCAAAATAAGACATAATAAGTCCAATCGGGTTTTTGAATGCATGGCATTAAGGCCAAGCACTTATTTCACAGTTCAAAAAAAATATAAGACAGGGTCTTATTTTCAGGTAAACATGGTAATATACATTCTACACAATCACAGCTCCACAACACAATCTTTTCAGCAGTTCCAAGAAGGGTCCACATACATTTGCACTACTCAGGTGACTCTGAGGATACAGACAAACCTCCAAGTGCCTCAATGACTCTCTAAAAGAATGCAAATGATCAGCTGTCTGCAAGGAATATACTGTAAATCCTTCTGTTCCCCACCATCCAGTCAGAAGTGAAGAAGCTTCCGGGATGAGAAGTGAAATATCTTCAAAGAAAAACAAAGAAGTCCAGTTGCCTCTCGAAAAAAGTACCTTTGGGACAACTATGACCTGGATGACTGAAAATCTCCATAGATAATAAATTCTTCTGTAAAAACAGTGCATTTATTTATGCATATGCTTAAAACCATAGGGATGCGGTGGCTTAGTGACTAAAACGCTGAGCTTGTCAGTTGAAAGGTCAGCAGTTCAGTGGTTCGAATCCCTAGTGCTGCATAACAGAGTGAGCTCCTGTTACTTGTCCCAGCTTCTGCCAACCTAGCAGTTCGAAAGCACATAAAAAATGCAAATAGAAAAATAGGGATCACCTTTGGTGGGATGGTAACAGTATTCCGTGCACTTTTGGTGTTTAGTCATGCCGGCCACATGACCATGGAGACTTCTTCGGACAGCGCTGGCTCTTTAGCTTTGTAACAGAGATGAGCACCGCCCCCTAGAGTCGGGAATGACTAGCACATATGTGCGAGAGAACCTTTACCTTTACCTTTAACATGGGCACAGCCTAAAAAGAAAATGTTGTGAGAATAGAGGTACATATTGTCATTATTTCCTGAGGACAGAAGCAAAAAAATAATGGCAATTTCCTGTGCCAAACAGAAAAAAATGGATTATGTGAGCAATTGATTCCCTGGAATAAAGAAATATTGTTGCAGCATCAGTACCTGTATAGCTTGTATGTCGGTTTATTTCAGAGACAAAACAATATTTGTTTCTTCAGTCAAAGCCATATTTACAATGAAATTCTAGGAAGTCCAATGGGAGATAAATGTTGGTTCAATTTATTCTGTCCAAAAGTGGAAGCTTTACTTGCACATTGCCTTCAGGGGCCAAAAGGAGAAAATGGCAGGAGAGAGTCATTCAAATCACAAGATCTGCTAACACAATTACAAGAAATTATTGTTCAGTATTTGACTTATACTGTAGAGCTGGTTCCTGCTAGCACTGTTGCCTCTGATGTCAGTATATCTCCTATAAAGTTTTTTTTTTTTAAAGTGAAGACATTATGGTAAACACTATATTGGAAAACATGGAGGGATTTGGCAATCAGACAGCAAGTTTCCATTCAGGTGGAAGGCAGCAGCTGAAATCTGAGTATTTAAATGTTTTCCTGACATTTCAAATATAGGAACAGCTATCCTTCTCCTGGGAATCAGTGCTTTTAAGTTGCTGCGCCATTCCAGCCTGCACAGTGTGGTGTTCAATTAGGCTACAAAACCTCTCCCTTTTTGAAGTTTTCAGAAGTAACCAAGACATATTTTCCCTTCACAAACCTGACAGTTTTGTAAGAAATGCAGAAAGATTATATTAAAGAAGGTTGAGGCTTCCCAGGAATTTAGTCCTGCAATATAGGTGTTTGCTGATAACAAGAAAAAAACCTGAATAAATCCAAATGTAGATATTGATGGAAATATCTGATCATGACCCTTTCAGGAATGGAATGTCAGCCACCTCCCTAGTATATATTCTCTATAGCGCAATCATGGTTTAATAGAATTGGCTTTCACAGAATATAGTTGTAATTGCTCTCCAGCAGATCCTTGATTTCTCCCCTAAACAGCAAGCACTTCTCACTTCTATATTCCATAGGAGGCATAATGGGTGGAGATGATGTGTTTGGTAGTCCAACATATCTACAGGGTGTCATTTGGGAACAAATGCTTAAAATAGTATGGCACTCGTTACAATTTCAAGCCAGGTTAAACTGGTTCCGTTTGGACAGCTGCAGGAAACTTTTAACATGAGACTTTGATATCTGGCCTGCTCTCTTCATGTTTTCCATTCTTTCCATATGGAAACATAAAAGCCTAAAACAGGCTCTCTTGTCACCCCTTAAACATATTTTGTTTAGATGTCTAAATAACTGGAGATTTTCAGTCATCCAGCTCATGGTTGTCCCCAAAGGTGCTTTTTTTTCAAGTGGCAATTGGACTTTCTTGATTTTTCTTGAAGACATTTTACTTCTCACCCAAGAAGCTTCTTCAGTTCTAAGTAGCTGTTGGGATATGGAAAGGATTTATATTCAGCAAAGTGCTAATGGCTGGCTGATTGCAAAGAGTATAAATTCTTTTTGTGCCCCACTGCAGGGGTAGGGTACCGGTTTCTGGAAAACCGGTAGTGGAAATTTTGAGTAGTTTGGAGAACCGGCAAATACCACCTCTGGCTGGCTCCAGGATTTGGGAGGGAATGGAAAATTTGCAGTATCCTTCCCTTGGAGTGGGCTGGGAATGGAGATTTTGGAGTATCCTTCCCTTGAAGTGGGGTGGGAATGGAGATTTTGGAGTATCCTTCCCCTGCCACACCCACCAAGCCATGCCCACAGAACTGGTCGTAAAAAAAATGCCCCACTGGCTAGTTAGAATTGAAGAAACATCTTGGATAAGAAGTGAAATGAAAAAACAAGAATGTCCAGTTGCCATTTGAGGGGGAAAAAACCACCTTTGAGAACATATTTTATTTGGCTTTCTTGCCGTCAATGCTGATCATACAGCTGTGGCAGCTGATCATTGAATTTAACAAACCTCATCCCCTCAGTGACAATATGAGAATGGCTTTTATCCATCCCAGTCCACAGAGACAATTCAGGCATCCTGGAAGCTGATTCCCTTAATAGATCCAAGCCTTAAAAGGCAAGGACATGAAGCACTTAGTCTTCCATCATGCCATAGCAGCTACCTCTGGGCCTCTGACCTGGTGACCTCTGTGCTGACATTATCAATCTTGAAATATTACCATTTCTGGAAGGTAGCATTAAGCCTTGATGAGTTGCCTTTCCCGCATATACATCTAACTCTCTTAAGATTTGATCAGAATCCAATGTATATTCCAGCCCTGAGGAAGGACACAGTTTGGATCAAAATCAAGCACATAGAGTTCAATGGATTATTATTAATTGATTCAGATTTAGTGCGCATCTGTAATTTTAAACACATTTAATTAGGAGCATACTAGTTCTATGCTGAATGCATTCTATTTGTTAAACAAAGTAAATAAATGCAAACACAAGTGTTATAGATATTAGGCAAATTAATTAAAAATGGAATCTTACATTAGACAGGCAATAAACCAGGAATTTTGGCTATTGGCTTGACTGAGAATTTATTTTAAAAATCTCAGCACAAAATAGTGGCAAACCACTTCCTTAAGTCTGTCAAGAAAACTGTATGAATGCAAGAATCAAACTAGATTTAAGGAATTCTTAATCTTTGTGCGATAAAACATAAAAATTGAGCACCGTATATATTGCAAAAATAGCAACGTAATAAATAGTATTTCAGTTGTATGACCTAAAACCGTCATCCATATCAAAGCTATTCATATAATAAAAGCTGAAAAAAATCTGGGACAACAAATAAATCTCTGAATATTAAACTCTTAGCCTGATGCTAAAAGGGTAGCAATATGGAAGCCATTTCATATTTTCCCATTTACTCTACCAATAGGGAAGAGACATCATGTTTTTAAATAATAATAAATAATGAATTATTTTTCTGTGATAAGTTTATATTAAAAGCTGCTGACTTATTTTGTAAAAGAAACCCTAGTAGCGGGGTGAAATCTACTTACCTTCCTTACCAGTTCGGAAGTGTGCGCTTGGACCCCCCGTGCATCCGCAGAGTCAAAAACAGGTTACTTCCTGGTTAAAACCAGGAAGTAACGACGTCCGGGTGGGTGGGTAGAACCTACTGCCGCTACCGGTTCTTCAAACCACGTGCTGCTGCCGCTACTGGTTCAGCTGAACCAGTCCGACTAATTAACCCCTGCCTAGTAGAATAATAAATGCAGTTGTTTATCATTATTAATAATAAGACATATTATATTTCTATAACATGTAAAAATGATCTCTACCTGATACATATATTTGATAACAGAAATCATTTAAAAAGGAATGTTGACACAATTGCCAAATAAAAATCATTTTAAAAATTGATTATTTTAAATACTTACTATTTAAAAGTTATTCTTAATTAATTGTCCTGACAGCGTTCATCTTCCTTTTGTGTTAGATATTTTAGAAGGAGAAGCATGTCTTTCATTTTGTTGATTAATGAATCAACATTGAATTAATGTTGATGAGATTTTAAGAGTACATCCAAAAGCATCTTCAAGTTTGGCACTAAGTTGTTCCTCTTATTTCTTTTTTTAATAATTAAAATATTTCATCTGCGTGATTTTGGTTTTGCCAGTGAAATCTATATTGCATTTGCTATTTCAGATTTTAGATCAGTTGGTGACCTCATGTCAGCATATTCCATAAGATTCTTTCTTAAATATTTTTTCTTAAAGCACATTTTCCTTTAAAAAAGCTTTCCATTAATGATTTTTCTAATCGAGCTATTTCGTTCTTGTTTGCTAAAGCAAAACCATGTCCTTTTCCATCTCATATAAACAACTAAGTTTGCTTAAATATTTAATGAGGGATACTTGCATTTGAGCAATTTATTTTTAAATTATTTTAAAAGCATATTACTCAAAGTGGGATTCTATTTTTTTCCAAATTACTGAAAAGAAACTTAAAAATGTCTTCACTTGTTAGAATATTTGCATTGTTTACTTAATACTTGAACTACTAAAGAACAGATCTTAAGCTATTTAACACAATTATGAAATTTCATGAGTAGTCATATTATGAAATTATAATATTCCTCTTTCTATAAATAACCAAGCATCAACTGTTATAAATCCATTTTTATCAATTTTTTATCAAATTTAGGATCTTTAAAAATCTTTAAATCATTTTTTTTATGACTTCCAGCATGTTTTAGAATTCAGGATGACTTGTGGGTTCCAATTTTTTAATACTGATTACCAATATTTCCTGTTACAAAAGATAATTTTTGTTAGATAATATTTAAATGATTCTACCATTTTTCTTATACAAAATATTGCTAGAGAGACATCATCTTAGAGATCATATTGTTTGGCTCCAGTTATGTTATCTGAATCAGAATAACTGCTTTTATCTTTTATCATATTCAGAATCTTCATTGTATTCACTTCCACTGCTATTTGGTTTTGATGCTTCATCTTTCAATTTTTTTTGACATAATACACTTTTGTTACAGTAAGGTGAAGTTCACAATTGCATTAAAATGTTGAATAGTAAGTTATAAGTTTCCATTTTTTCCCCATAACTGCTATACTATCACTAGTTGATCTTAATCCTTGACTCCACAGCAGTAGTGAAATCCAGTTTTTTTTACTACCGGTTCTGTGGGCATGGCTTGGAGGGCATGGTGTTGCTTGGTGGATGTGGCAGGGGAAGGATACTGCAAAATCTCCATTCCCACCCCTCTCCAGGGGAAAGATACTGCAAAATCTTCATTCCCACTCTACTCTGGGGCCAGCCAAAGGTGGTATTTGCTGGTTCTCTGAACTACTCAAAATTTCTGCTACTGGTTCTCTGAACTGCTCAAAATTTCCACTGCCAGTTCTCTAGAACCTGTCAGAACCTGCTGGATTTCACCCCTGCTCCACAGTCAGTGTTTTCTGTTCATGGTATCCATGGATTACTTCAAATCAGTAACATGTCTATGATTATTGTTAAGTTTTAATTTTGCAAGAGAGTTATATTACTTTTTTTTTGTTTATCTGATTTTCTGATTGAGTTTTCTCAGGATTTGGGAAAAAAACATTTACTTTTCCCAATAAATGTTGGAAAGGAATTCCTGCATGGAAACACTATTGCATGCAACTCTCTTCTTGTGACCCATGATAATTGGTTTTTTATGCAGAGATCTAATTTAGCATATTAAAATCAAGGTTTTGCTACCATGTAATGTGGTTGTAAATTCTGTGTTTTTCCAAAAAAAAAAAAAAGAGAAAGTGAATATGAATACGAATAAATAAACTGGTCTATAGCAGAAGTCCCCAAACTCTTCATCTCATCAACTATTAGGTTTCAGACCATTCATTGATCTCCAAATATTTAGTATATGAAAATAATTTAATAAATACTACTTTAATAGCACTATGAATAACAACAACAATAGCAATAGATAGCTCCATCAACTCTTGTGAATCAATACAGACCATTTGGAAGAAACCTGGTATACAATATATAAACTGCTGTGCAATGTATAATACTGTCAGCCTGGCAGGTGTGTCCCATCTACACAAGACTTTATATATGGAGAACTGATCTTACACGCACTGGCAGAATAATCACGGGATGACGGGAAAATAGAAAAATGCAGAATCCACATTCTGTCTCTCCTTTCATTCTGTGGAAGACTGACATAGCCTAATAGAAATGTTTCAGTTAAGCTTACTGAGGTACTTGGCAGGAAATAGATAACCTTTGATTGAACTTTGTGCCAACCTAATGGATTTCAGAGAGTGAATCAGTTGCCAAGTCCTGATGCCGGCGCAAGGACACTGAGGTCTGGGCACTTGGATAAAAATCATCCAGTGTATCCTACAGCTTTTCTCTTTCCTCCTCTCATTATCCGGATGTGCCATATTTGTGTATAAACTTAAAAAAGAGTAATACACAAATGCATGCTTCCATAAATCATCCGAGGGTGAACTCTGGTGCATATCTGTAGGATGAATCTTACCCATTTTTAGCTGTCACTTGACTTGTTAAAAGAGCATCGATGGATGGTTCTGCAATATTTTGGTTTTATGTGTTTCTTTTGGAGTGTTTGTTTGTTTGTTTGTTTGTTTGTGGCTTCTTCACTGCTTTGAATTAAACCTCCTTCCTTCTATACAATCTTTAGTTTCTCTTGATTCAGAGAAAATTTAAAGCTACCAGTATTTTTTTTTGCTAAAATTTTACCATAATATAAAATACAAATGAAAACAAAAATAATGGGGAGTTATGGGAAATAACTGTGGGAATCAGGTGGGGAAATTAATGGGAAATGGGGAAAGGAAAAAAAAAGGGGGGGAGGAATGGATCTAAGCAATGTAATAAAAATAGGGAATGGCAAGCAAAGGAAAATAAAGAGAGTTAGGATGCCTCTGACTACCATGAGTGAGTTTGGGGCTCTTGCACACAGATATGTTCCTCCCATCCAGAAGCCAGGAATGTAAACATAAATTGGGCTCCTCCCCACTCCAGCATGTCCCTAATATGAATCAGACCATGCCATGGTGCAATCCCTTCAGCCTTTCCGTATGACACTGTGAGAGCAGCAATTAATGGTTTACCCTGGCTGAAATTTGAAAGTCATCAGCCACAGAGGAAACTGCCACTAATAACTGTACAGCAGATATGCTGGGGTGGTGCTTGTAAGTCCAGGCACTCTTATCTATCCATTCTTTCTCTATTCCTCCAAATGGAAAATGACCACAAGATGGCAGCAAATAATTCATCTCTCTTCACTGTAGTGATGGTTGCCTGGATTTGCTCACCTTCAGACAATTCTTGAAGTTCAAGAAAGTAGGGTTGGTGCATATGAAGTGAGGGTGCAGCTATGGGGAAGTGCTGGGTAAAATCACATCTTTTTCTTCCAGATTCAGTAAAACAGCTGACGATTGACTGCTTAGTCACAGCTAAGAATGAGAACTTTTGCCTCTCCTGATTTTCATCTACCAGTCATCCAGATTTGTGCAACTTAAATGCAGCCTTGGGGAAAATGTTGTTGAAAAGATGCAGTTTGAGAAAATACTTCAGAAATTCTTGTGACAAATCAAAGCAAAGATACAGCTCGGAACATCCAAAAGAGCAGTGACTTTTTGCTGAAGCCATATCTGTACCAGCTTACTTTTCTACAATGGAGAGCACATATATGGTTTAAGAACATTTTCTGTGGACACATTACCCATGTACTGAAGCAAAGTCCTTTCAGCTATTCTTTCAATTACTCCTGTTTGTAGCCAGGGATAGGCTAGTTAATTTCATGTCTTTGTACTTTATAGGAACACTAGTTGACTAATCCATTTTTAAAAGAGTGGCTGCAGACCAGGGGTAAAATCCAGCAGGTTCTAACAGGTTCTGGAGAACCGGTAGTGGAAATTTTGAGTAGTTTTTGAGAACCGGCAAATACCACCTCTGGCTGGGCCCAGAGTGGGGTGGGAATGGAGATTTTGCAATATCCTTCCCCCAGGAGTGGGTAGGAAATGGAGATTTTGTAGTATCCTTCCCCTGCCATGCCCACTAAGCCACACTACACCCACCAAGCCACGCCTACAGAACCGGTAGTAAAAAAAATATAGATTTCATCACTGCCCCAAAGCAAGTCTCCAAATGTTTTAGGAATATAAGCCATTAGCCTTCAGGTTATATCCCCCATTGTAAATGGTTTCCCAGCCCCCTCTTTCTCCCACTAAATATTTGACAATAAAAAATAATCTTCTGATGATACATCACACGTCACATAATTTAAGGGATTGTTTTGGCAGCATTTTTCCTGTGTGAAGGCTGTAAACAGCCGCTGGAACGGATTGATAGCTTAAAATATGGATGAAGCATCCAATCAATCTTTTAAAAGCAACATATTATGCAGTCAGAAAGATCACTCAGATGCTATATCTGAAAATAATAGAACTGAAGGATGGCATGAATATAATAGGGTAATTTGTCTAATCTCATATAACACAGCATAATTTGTCTTGATCAACATTCCAATTGGCATTTTGATGATGATCAACTTTTGTTGTAACTGGGTTGGGGAGGTGGTACCTTGCCTTGAGGTTGATGTTAGTGACCACATTTGTTCTGAAAGATGTAGGGTTCATCTTCCCCCAAAGAAAGAAGGCAGAGAGGAGCAACAAAGATGATTAGGAGACTGGAGGCTAAAATATCTGAAGAACGGTTGAGGAGGTTGGATATGTCTAGTTTAATGAAAAGAAGGACTAGGGGAGACATGATAGCAGTGTTCCAATATCTCAGGGGTTGCCACAAAG
>JANHFM010001280.1:210493-225470 GCA_032468115.1 Grayia smithii
TCAAATTTTTTTTTTTTTTTTTTTTTTTTTTTTACTATAGCTGGAGTTTTCCACGTTTCTTTCACATTCAAGGCAGATACATACTCTTTCTCTCCTCTCCTCTCCTCTCCTCCCCCCCACCCCCAACCTTCGCCGCTTTTCCAAAACATGCTTTGAAATCAATGGTCCCCCGAGGCCTAAGCGCTCTTGGAAACCTTTGCATTTTATTGGGATGTATTCGTCTCCCTGTTTGCATGCCGTTCATTGCGATTATGATATTTTTGTTTTCCTCCCTTGCTCCAGGATTATGTCATTCCCCCCTCTGCATCCCTCAACCCTGACCTCCTGAAAAGTGTCGTAGCGTCGTGAGAAATAGAGAGTTAGAGCGATCGGCTTGTATTGGCGAGGAGCGGGGTGTAATTTTTTTTTTTTTGGTCATTGCAGAGATCTGAGTAGGGGAACAAATATGAAAACTTTAAGCGCGCGCGCCCAAAGCCACACTTAGGCAGTAGCCCGCAAAAGCGGTTTTGAGAAGGGGGAAGACATCCCCCACCCCCCCAAAAAAAGTCAACAGAGGGGTTGAAAAATGTGCATCTTTCTGCGGAGTATGCTTATTATGGGTTAGCAGAGACTTGATCGGGGTTATCGTGCCAGTTTTGAAAGGAAGGGGAGAGAGAATCAGGTTGGGATGAATGACGTTGGGAAGAAGGGGGGGGAGCGATAGAAAAGGCAGGATGGTGCGCAGTCAAAGCTATTGGCCGCTGATTGTGATCAATCATTCCGAGCCCTGGCAAGAGGGAATGGGAGAGGGAGAGAGGAACCAGCCCCAAACACCCTGCGAGGATTCAGAGGAGTGCAGCCACCTATCCGGGAAAGAAAGGGGGAGAAAGTCCACCCAGCGCTGCTTAGATGGGCATGGAGTGACGGCCACCAAGAGGTAGTGCGTGCAACCTGGGACGTCTTCCTTCCTCGTAGTCCCTTTCAGCTAAAGGGTCTGGAGGAAAATGCATCTTTGCAACAGAGGGAGAGGCTTGACGCTGTAAGGGTTTCTTCTCTAAAGGGTCCCCAAGAGCTGCGGAGTGCATGAGGGAGTACGGGGGGGTTGGTTTTTGATGAAGGGAAACCTGACTTGGTCTCTTTTACAGGCTGGATATGTGGGATAATATTTTTCTGCTTAACTGTTGCTTTGATGGAACTCATGATCCCTTCCTCCCCCAATGACAGTTTACCTAGCATTAGGAATACAGTAGCATGCTGATTCTGATCTGCTGGTATTGCACAAGATTGCAGTGAGAGTGTAAACTTCTGTGGCCAGAAGAGATGGGAAGTCGAAAAGATATCAGGCAAGGAGATAGTGGCTGGCCACTTCTTTATCTTATTAAGAAAACTTCATAGATGTGTCTCTGAGTCCGCCAGAGCCAAAGTTGGACTGGTGTCTTCTTTGCTTTTTCACATATACACAAACACAGATTTAATCCACACTCCTTACACTGACAAAGAGATAGCTTCCACTGAGAATGACACTTGTTTCTGAGTAAATGTATCGATATGCATATTGCCTGTTTGCTACTTTATTTTGTATCAGTATTGGAGCTAATGCAAGCCTGTAAAACTGGTCTAATATGGGTATTCTTTCCCCTTATCTCAAATATTTCAGGAGTTCTCTGGTTAGTAAACTAACACTCCTAGTTGATGAATTAAATGATGGATTTCTCTTTTCACTCTCCATATTATGGAGGTTTTTTTCCTCTCAGCAAATAATGGGTTTGGGTATTATTTTTAATTTTCTATCTTGCCACTGATTAAAAATGCAATCCTTCACAGTGCTTTTGTGTTGTGAGACAAAATTGCAGGGTAAATGTTATCAGTGTTCTGCTTTTACAGACTTCAAATTGAACCAGTGAATTTATTTGGTGGTGTTTTTCCATCATGTCAACTTTATTCTTGTAGGATGTCTATCATCATTTTGGGTTCTTTTTCTGAATTCTATAATCATGTATGAGATAATATGGTAATTCAGGGTTGTTGGCAGTTTTTGGTTATATTAGCTCCTGCATTAAAATGAATGCCAAGGTCAAATCTATTCCAAAGTGTGTATATCTCCTTAAGGAAATGATTGTTCTAAGGAGAAGAAAAGGATTATATTGTTAAAACAAATCCTTATGGGAGGCTAATGCCAGCATGTATGTAAAAGTTTTGAAGTAGTTGACTTTGCCTTATATTTTCTTCAAAGAGTTATTCATTAAAGATCACAGTCACTCTCTTTAATATGAGAGCTGTTTTGCACTAGAAAGACATTAAAAGAAAATTAATAAAATCAGTCTCTTTTGATACAAAACAATATTTCTGAGTTTGATATTTACTGATGGACATTTAAAAAGCTGTATTTTTCTTTTGTTCAATAAAATGCGAATATAAATGAAATATTTCACTTCTTAAGAATTCAAAAGTGAAGTTCAAGATTTTCTGCATGTGTATCAGTATACTTAAGCGTTAACATTTCCCCCCCTCATAGTTGAAAGTTACATAGAAAATAAATAGAATTGAATTAAGATCTTAAATTATCTTCAGTGAGCTTTTTGCAATATGTAACATTAATTCTGTCAGTTAATTAAAATACAGTGGCATCTATTTTTTAAAGGGCAGAAAAAGTATGGGTTTGTATTTCATTAATGTTTGTCTTTTATCCAACAGAATCTGCTTTGTGTGAGGGAAAAAAAATGGCTATGCCATTTCAACATTACTGCCTAATGTACGCCAAGACTAAAATTCTCACAATACAAAGTGTGTTTTTTCCCTCTGAGCTCTCAGGGCTAACATTCTTTTTTAATGACAGTCATTTCTCTAACGGGAAGATGTTTTCATTTGTATTTACTTTTCAGTGCAGTGCAATTATGCAGCTCCACACTGCACACTGCCTTCATAGTTAGTATCTCAAAAGAGAATTACAGTCTTCACTACAGAACTGCAATTGGAAGCAGGTGTTGTATTTTACTGTTATGCAAAATAACAGTAAAATATAATTGTGGTGGAAATTAAGGAAACAGCTGCAAAGTTGGTATGGAGGTTCCTTCATTATAATTTGTAGACAGTTATCTTGCACGAATAACTGGGCAAATATTTTATGTACTGAATCTTATATACTCATGCATACGATACTTATATATATATATATATATATATATATAGACAGTCAAAGCTAGAAACAAAGATCCAATTTAATGAAATTTAATTTCATTTGGGTCCATACCTGGTTGATGGAATTAGGATTTTATTTCATCATAATGGCTTTTCATAATTTGAGACAAACAATCCTGATTATAGAAAGGGAGTTGTGAGATTCCTTAAACTGGCTACTATCTGAAATCTTACATAGGCCTGAGGTTGTATAACAATAAAAGGGAGATGCCCATCTGTCATTTGGAAATTTGTTTCTTGAATTTTGTGCTGAAGTAGATTTTAAACTTCATTGTTTGCTCTTACACATTTAATTTTCAATAGTATTTGGGTTCAAAAATAGCATCGTTGTAGGAAAAGAGCCTCATAGTATACAAGATGAGACTTTCTGGATATTCCTAACTCTGCTCAGTTATAGAAAGGTATATTTCAAGTTTGGAATAGTATATGTTCTGTATTTTGGAGTTACTGAAAATAGTCAGATACTTTTTTTGAAATATTTTTATCAAATCTTAGAAGTTTTAGGGTGGATTACACTCCTTTCTACAACATTTTTAAAGGTAGTTTTTGGTAATAAGGTAATGAGTCCCCCATCCCCCAATTGCTAGATTTGGAATCAGAAATATATCTGTGCTTGATGTTAGGGTTTTATAGTAACTTAGTCCAGTAACCAAAATTGGAAGCAGTGTATATTCTCTGATAGCAGCAGAAAAAAAATTACCTGAAGAAAATGGATTGACAGATAAATATGTATTTAAGAGTAGAAGTAGGTGTGCAAAAATGCATTATTACAAAGTATTTGAATGCCCAAATTTATATACCTTTGAGTGGTGCGGATTATTTTTAATGAGAATGGTTTGGCAAAAATTGGGATAGAAGATACTGTTTGCATCATGTTATTCAAATTGACCTGAGCAAATATATATAGGATAAAGAAATTATATAGGTAAAGTAAGCAGATAGAAATGTTTGACATAATCAATTTAAGATAAAATGGCTCATAGTAATAAATTACAGTGTTAAACTAGAGTGTGCAGTTATATGTTTTAGCTTGCAATGGAAATGTGTTAAAGGAACAGGACTTTAGGTGATAACAAATGTATCTCATGGCTTTTAAGTACTTTTCATTTTGCATATAATAATTAAAAAGTAGGCAGCTCTAGTAGGATGATAAAATAGTAGAGAGAAGTTCTTCTACCTTATACTCCCTGGATCATTTCAATTGTCATAATTCACCAACCATAGCCAAGTTAAGTTCAAAGCACCTGGAAGGCAACAGATGGATGAAAGCTGCCCTTAGAACATATGCATTGCCTTGACAGATGTATGGATCATGCCAAGGTCCATCTGCTCGTGCAATCTGTTTCTAAAACTGGTCTAGGTACTTCTGTAAACTTGCAAGTGGTATATAATGGGAATGCCCATTCTTGCTTGTTTTCCCTCTGTCTGGTATTGAAGAGCATATTACTTCTGAATATAGATAATGTGTTTAATTTAAATCACTTATATATTGAACGCTCTTACTTAATCTTTTGCAACCATTTAGTCACCGCATCATAGTGTTTACTTACTACATAATTCTTACCTCTTGGACTCCTTTCCAATGCTTTTTCGGATGATCTGGAAAGTGTGCGCTTTTAATCTATTTTTCAAATCATAATTTTCTAAATCTTTCCTACATTTACCATTAGACTGATTTTGCAAATCAGAAAGTTATATTATCATTATCTTTTCCTTGTAACAAGTGCTATATCCTGGTTTTTTTATTTGCCCATTTTTTAATGGCCCCATTTCCAGCTCTATGGCAACTTATGAAATGTAGTCACTGAATCTGATAAATAGCTATAATTGTATTTGTGAAATATGGCACATGATTCTGACAATACATTATTAAAACATCACTGAGAAATGTAAGGGAAATTCAAAATGAAGAGTATAATTATGTTTTGTTTGTTTTACAGTACTATAATGTAAGATAACTTACTCATAATGGTATGTTTTGACATTTGCTAAAATAAAACTATACTTGAAAAGTATAGAAAGAAGGAGGAAAAGGAGGAATAGATGACAACTGTTGAATGACAAGATACTTGTATGCTGGAAGTTTTTTTAAAAAAAATAATGTGTGGCTTTTATTAGAATTATAGATTTAAATATACAAAGAACACGTTTTTTAAATTCAATATAAAAAACATTAACAACATTTTATTAGGACTAATAGGATATGCAAGCAAATATTTCAGCTTGGCATATGAACCAGCAAACCAATTTTTTTCTAAGGTACTCTATTCCATTTCCCTTCCTTCCTAGTCTTCCATTAGGTTCTGGTCAGTCTGCAGAACATGATCGCAACAAGCAAGTTTAATCTTCCTTTCCAAAGATTGTATTTTTGAATGCCTACTGAAATCTTTTTTCTTGGTTGTGGATAGTTTTGATTTTACTTACATAAGTATCCATGTTTGGAGATTGAGTTTGCTAAGGGTATGTGTGCTAATGTGATATAAGAAAGATGCATCAAGGAAAATGTTAGGCTGAGCTTAATGTTTTTAGATGGAATTTCAAAATGATAAATGTCTCCATATTGTTGTCCAGAATTCTGCAGAGTTCATGAGGACATCTTTGGCTTCCGACATTGGCTGAAACACAATGCTCATTCCTGTATTTTGCTCTGGAAAGTTGTGACTCGCTCATGTCTATAAAGAGGAAGCATGGCACATGGAATTCCTTCACAAGGCAAAGTTTCCATTTCTGTGGATGAATACAGCTCAAATCCAACCCAGGCATTCACACACTACAATATTAACCAAAGCCGATTCCAGCCTCCACACGTACACATGTAAGTATATTTGAGCCATTCATGTTGTCAATCATTGTGTAACCATCCTCACATGTATCAAGAGATTGTAAAAAGTCATGTCTATCCTACATTAATTTATTTATCTGCAGTATGCTTATAATGGAGATGTGGATATTTCTAGCACATATTTTTCATTTATTTTTCAGGATAATTCAGAATAGTTAATTAGGCTAATCTAAGCAGTCCTAACAAAATGACTTAATAATCATATAAGCATTAAAAAACAGAAATAAGTGGACTTTAAAAATCACTTGGCAATTTTGTAGCTTTTACCAGATCATGCCTCCAGGCATCTTTGCAGGGATAAAGACTAAAACGGGTTTAATTTTCTTTAAAAGAAAAAAAGAAAAAAAAAGAGATGATTGAAATATTAGCTATTCTATTGTGGCAACTGCAACTGCAAGTTGTTTCCAACCACAAGAATTGGATGTGAAATAATTGCAATTATTGCTGCCCTCTGCTATAAATAAGTCGATCAAAAATGTCCAAAATGGGTTGCATAGTATATTACATTCAAAGAGCTCCAGATGTCAGAGACTTGGTAAAACTGGAGCACAATTTTGTATGTGAGCTGCAGGCCTTGTAACCGACTTGTAGCTTTATTGATTTCACTGGAACTTGCCAGAGGGACATATTTTGTGAAAATGTGAACACCCTTCCCCCTCTCTTTGCACTCAGCTGCGAAATAGGCCTAATTGGGACTAATTGTCTCCTGATCACTGAATCCTTTGTCCTCCTTGTTGTAAGGGGAACGTGTGCCGCATGCTGCATTCTTCTGTCAAGAAAGACAAAGGATTCCAAGAGGGCTGAACTATTAATCCCAAGAAATACAAATACTGTATTAAAATAATGTTTATGTCCCAGACCTAAACCAACAAAGGTAGAGCAAAAGGTCTTTTTCTTAGCCTGCTTCAGTTTTGGTATTGTGGCTTCTGAGATCTTACAGCAGAAGGACTTAACACAGACCAAATGCTGTCTTGGTCTATATCTTTGAGTGTGAGTGTGTATGTATTGTGTGTCCATGCTCCATAAACACACACCATTTTAAAAACTAAGTAAAGTCTTCAATTCCAGATTTCCTTCCCATTGTTTAGTGAATTGTGATCTTTATCAGGCATTTTTTTTTACTAAGCTTCTTTTCCCCCCCTCTGGTCTAATGGATAGGTTAAATTATAAAACAAAGGGGCACCTCTTGACCTCACAGTGACCCAAAGCGAATGGGGTATTTCATTCATTGTGTGGATAATAGCTTTTACATAGTGAGAATGCTGAAGCATGTTGCTACTTTGAACTCTACTTGGGAGGAGGTATAAAATACCTGATAAGATGTTCTCTATTGAACAATCTTCTGTTGCACTAAGGGTGGTATGCAAGCCTTTGAGATATGCAGAGCTCCTCAGTAAATGGAAAGCTAGCATATTTTCACCCATAGGAAAAGAAAGAAAGGGTCATTGCCAATGCAAATATTTTAATCCCTTTAAAACACAGTTGCCTTTTCATGGACTAGTTTAAAAAAGGCTTTGGGCATGATGTAAAAAGCATGTGGTCAGTTTGTACCTTAGAAGTATTTCTTCTACCAGTGTGGTAAACTGAATTTTAAAAGCATTTTTGAAATAGGTGTAATGGGTGTTTGAGGGAATGCAATTCAAGAGAAAAAAATATGCAGCCTCTGCCTTCATGTTTGTCTTTTCACATGATTTAATAGGTTGAATGAGAAAAAAATTCAGGTGTTATTTTAACAAATTACTTTTATCTGATTGTTGAATTGAACTGTAGCTACATTTGTTGTACAGAACCTGATAGTTCAATATGTCATGCAGTTCATTTGTATTGTAGAGATTTTACACAAGCTTTGAGTTTTCTTTGAAGCTATGGGAAATACAGAATGTTGAAATCCAGTTTTACTTTTAAAAATAGAATGTTACTAATCTGTGGAAATGGAATCAGATTGACTTTTCTCTACAATTAGTTGCAAACTAAAAATAAAAATCACATTTGTTTCTGGAAATTAATGGCTACATTGATGTATCTGTAAGTGCAACATTTTACAGGGATAGATTTTTGTTTATTTTTTAATCAGGCTAATTAAAGAAATCTGCTGAAACATAGAAAAGGTGTGCAGCTTGTTCTAGATATGTTCAGTGAATTCCATAAAGTTGCTTAAGAATAATAATTGAGGAAGACAAAATGTTAAGACAGTTTCTGGCAGAATTAAAAGATACAATTTTTATGATTTTAGAGAAGGCTCTGTATATTTTCTGTTTCTTTGTGCTTATTGTTTTGCTTAAGGGACTTTAATTCAGTCTCTGTTTTATATTTCTGTATGTTTACTATTTCTTTGTACAAGCTTCTTTTTGTTTAAGGGCCTTTTTTTTTTTTTTGCTTAAGGGACCTTAATTCAGAGATGTACATATAGAATTGTGTGGCTGTGCTTTTTTACATCTAAGGATAGAGCTGCAGGGACATGGAACTTTGATTTCATTTTTGTTGCACGATTTTTTTCAATGGCATTCTATTGCCATGTACTGAAACTCCAAAAGATGGAAAGCAAGCATAGATTAACAAATTAACAAACAAATTGTTGATGGTAAATAAAGAAAGCTAGCCAGCCTATTTTTTTTACTTAAAATAATATCTTCCTAAAGCTGTACTACCACAGTTGAGCCCAAAATTTCTTTTGTTAAATGAGATATTTTTAAGTGAGTTTTGCACCATTTTACGACCTTCCTTGCTACAGTTGCTAAGTGAATCAGCACAGTTGCTAAGTTAGTAACATGATGGTTAAGTGAATCTGGCTTCCCCTATTGACTTCGCTTGTCAGAAGGTCACCAAAAGTGATCACATGACCCTGGAACACTGCAACCATCATAAATGTGAGTCAGTTGTCAAGGATCTGAATGTAAATCACATGACCTTGGGGAAGCTGCAATGCTCATAAGTGTGAAAAATGGTCATAAGTTACCTTTTTCAGCGCCATTGTAACTTCGAACCATCACTAATTGAACTATTGTAAGTCGAGGACTATCTGTATTAGGCTATAAAATAAAAATCCTGAATTTGATTAAAAACATAATGTAAATTTGCCCCTGTTGTGTTGCAAAGTATTCAAAGATGCTTCCTTAATCATTATTAATTAATTTATTTGTTGTTCGTTTGTAAAATCTGTGAGCCACCCCGAGTCCTTCGGGAGAAGGGCGGCATATAAATCAAACAAAATAAATAAATAAAATAATAAATTATTAATCATGGACTCTGAAGTCGAAAAAAGTTGTTGGTTCCTGCATATCTCAGCTATTTCCCTGTTCTTCCCCTGTCTGTTTCTGAGTTAATTCCATGAATTATGTACAGGTGGTCCTTGACCTAGGACTACAGTGGAATCCAAAATTTCCATTGCTAAGCAAGACAATTGAGTTTTGCCCCATTTACAATCTTTCTTGCCACAATTTTTAAGTGAATCATCACTGTTGTTATGTTACTAACATGGTGGTTCTGAATCTGACTTTCCCTTTGAGTTTGCTTGTCAAACAAAGGGCTCACATGACCATATGACACAGCAACCAACATAAATACATTCTAGTTGCCAGGTGTCCAAATTTTGATCATATGACTGTGGAGATGCTGCAACCAGTCATAAATGTGAAAAACTCCCATTAAGCCACTTTTTCAGTGCTGTTATAACTTGGAACAGTCAGCAAACAAATAGTTGTAAGTCGAGGACTACTTCATGAATTTTATATAACATTAGACTTTTTTCTGGTTGTTAGTTCCATATTTATTCACTTATTTACAAAATTTATACTCTACATCTCCAGTGTTAAAATATATAAAATCAAAACATCAGAGAATTAATTGTTTCTGCAGAAAAATACTTGCTCAATATGGGCTAGGTTTCTGTAGTTTTGATTAAGTATTTATTTATTAATCAAATTTATTATATAGACACATATTGTATAGTCTTGAGGTTGATTAAAAGTTGGGACCGATGAAACATACTGTACCCTATCAACTTTATTACAGACTCCTTTGTTTGCTGAGACTGTAAACGCTAATGGTTTGCCAATTAATCAAAACTATGTACTGCTGGATGACAGTATACATCTTTAAATTGTATTTGCCTTTCTAGATCAATCATTTTAGTTCAGTCTAACCTGTCTCATAGGCTTGTGGTGAAGTTGTTAAGAGAGGAAAATTAAAATAAAAGGCAATAAACATCCATTTAGTTTATTCAAACAGAAAGCATTTTCATGTGCAGGTGAATTCAGGTAAATTTTAGGAAAAGATATAATTAAAAAGAGTACACAATAACGCATACAATATACAGTAGCTTCTGTAATGTTTTTTCCCCAGTAGTTAGCAATAGAAGGACCAGTATATATTTTTTGCAACAAATGAATCTTGGGTATATCTATGTGTCTTTCTGTTCCTTTTT
The DNA here is from genome assembly GCA_032468115.1 of Grayia smithii. Taxonomy (NCBI): domain Eukaryota; kingdom Metazoa; phylum Chordata; class Lepidosauria; order Squamata; family Grayiidae; genus Grayia; species Grayia smithii. The sequence continues at coordinate 220,936 of JANHFM010001280.1, forward strand.
ATGTGTGTTTGTGTATAAGTGGGAAAGGCAGTGTGAGCTGCTTATACCTTATTCTGAATTATATGCCCCGGTTGGAGAAAAAATAGAAAGAAATAGTCAGCAACATTCTAGTTATTATCTATATCTTTCCCAGGAATACAAAGGGGTTATGTTTCCTGGAATATTTTTCTAGTCTGATCTGGCTCATTTTCAAAGTTGGCCTTTCTTTTGTTAACTTCTCCCACCTCAACAAATTTGGTCCCTTTAATCTTCAGTTTTGAGTCAGTTAACTATGTTGAATGACAGTCAAGAGTTTCCAGCACCTTTCCCTTCCTTTCTTTTTCAGTATTTCATTAGCTTGGAAAAATAAGAATGATAGATAGACAGTGCACTTTGATTAGAAATTCTTGTATCTCATGTAAAAAAATCCTTTCCCTAGGATAAAAAATGCATATAATACAGTTGAACTTTAATTAAGGGTATTTCTTTCTGTAAATATGCTTGTTCTGTACTGGCAATTTTAGAATAATTTGACTCTGTCTGATGAGACATGCAGTTTAAAAGGGCACTTACCTATTTTTTCTGTAAAGATGTTTCCCGTTGCCTTTCTTTTACGATGAAGAATTTTGTAAAGATAATAATACAAAATACTGAGAAATCAACTACTATGGATGTCTTCTTGTTATATACTATGCTGGATTTGGCATTGATAAATAGAGCAGTGAAAATAACTGTAAGTTACCAAAAGTATATGCAAGATTGATTCTTATATGATTAAATGGTAAAAATAATCATAGCAACCTATTGTTCATTGGTCATTTTATAGTTATAATTGCCAAGCCTGAGAAACTCCTGTAATAATTTTATTAATCTCTAGTGACTTTGAGATTATGATTGGCAAAGATGATGAAGCAAAATTCATTCTGAAATTAGAAGTTCAATTTGACTTATTAGAAGTAAATTGCTTCTACCACACTTTTTTACCATTTGACAGGTTAGTATAAGGAATAAATAATCATTCATATAAGAAAAATGAACTTCTGCAATTCCTTAAAAATATTTCATGAAAAATATTGTTCTACTTAGACAACTAGAAAAATTGTTTCATTTAATGAGTTTCAATTTGTATACTATTTAGTTATCAGTGGGTATTTTGGTATCGACTCTTTACAATATAATCTGTTCTTAAGAAAGACCTCTGTTTTATGTTCAGTGAGAACCCAGTATATATAATATTGTCTATATGAAGAATATTACACTTTGTGTCAATTGATGTAAAAGTAATTTGTTTCTTCTTGCACATTTGCACTTTTTGAGATTGCAGTAATTAGTGAAGTGGAATGGACTGATTCGTTGTGCACCATACTACACTTTTATTTATTTTTGCCTGCTTATCATATTGTATACAATATTTAAATAAGATTTGCCCAGAAGGGAAAAATACCATATTGCTGCCCAAAGTCTGTGTGAGAATAATTTGTATAGGTTTTGATTAAGGTTTTTAATTTTTGTTAGCTATTTTTTCTACTACGTTTTAATCTTCATTCATGGTGTCTACATCAAAGAAGGCAAGTAATACAGTGAAGTAGGTCAGGGTTGTCATCTTTTCTTGAGCAACAGCTGCTAATCGCAACAGTTCAGGCCTTATATTTTTTTATTTGGAAGTAATTTATATTACTTTCCTGAACTGGGGTACCCTGGTTTTCATTTACCTAAGCACTTATAGAAGATTGGGGGTTTATCTGTTGAATTTTAGATTTTGACTCATTTTGGGGTAATCATAATTCTAAGTATTATTGCCCCCAAAGTGATTCCTTTGTCCTCATTTATGGTCCAAGTAATAGAAAAAAACAAGATTATACATTTTAATTACGTCGAATTGTTGTTAAGTGAATCACTGCAATTGTTAAGTTAGTAATATGGTTGTTAAGTGAATATTGATTTCTCATTGACTTAGCTTGTCAGAAGGTTACAAAAGATGGTCACATGACCCTGGGACACTGCAACCATCATAGATATGAACCAGTTACTAAGCATCTGAATTTTGATCATATGACCATGGAGATGTAAAAAGTAGTCATGTCATTTTTTTCAGTGCCATTGTAACTTTGAATGGTCACCAAACAAGTTCCAAGTTGAGGACTACCTGTATAAAAATGCTGGTATATTACCATTTGTGGATGAAGACAAAGTTGTATATGCCAACAGCGATATGTGCTGCAGTAACAGGGATAACATTGCAATACAGCCCAGCTTGGTGACATTTTTTGGTGTATAACGCAATACTGGCCATAATGGTGTTTTCAGGAGGCTTGCTGGTGGATAGTATTCCCCCCCCCCCCAAGTTGAATTATCATGAACCTCGGTGGCGAATTTGGCAGTTCGAATCTCACCAGGCTCAAGGTTGACTCAGCCTTCCACCCTTCCAAGGTGGGTAAAATGAGGACCCACATTGTTGGGAGCAATATGCTGATTCAGTAAACTGCTTAGAGAGGGCTATAAAGCATTGTGAAGCGGTATATAAGTCTAAGTGCTATTGCTATGCTATTGCTATCAAAAACAGCTGTGAAATTACAAATGCGTAAAATAGGAGGCGTGAATAGACCATATTTTCTTAATCTGTGGCCCTTATGTAGGAGATTAACTTGATTGGGTTTTTCTAGGCAAATGATTGATTTATTGTGATATTTGATCAGTGTTGATTTTTAGAAATCCCATAGATAGACTTTTTCCTGTGTTATTTATTTCCTGGCCTTTCAGGGCTTCCAATGGTGTGCCTATCATTAACTGTAATCAAGTTCATCCTTGCAATTGGTCACCACCTTCTCATTTCTTTAACATCTTTCAACATTGTAGTTATCTCAGGAGACCAGAAACTTTGCGTAATGTATGTAACCAAAACATGATAACTGAGCTTGATCATTTATGATGCGAATGAGAGCTCTGAGTTGATTTGTTCTATGACAGTGATTCTCAACCTGTGGGTCGGGACCCCTTTGGGGGGGGGGTCGCCTAAGACCATCAGAATATTTCCGACATATTTCCGATAGAAGACACCACTCTTCTATCAATATAGGCTCAATATAAGGGGCCACGGGCTGGCGTGACACAATTGAAAGCGAACTGAAGAGGAGGAGGCGGCAGGAGGAGGAGGTGAAGGCACCACGGTGGTGGCGGCGGCAACAGAAGCAGCAGTGGGGACTCCTTGGGAAACAGCCAAATCCGCAGCCCCTTTTCCTGCCTCCCAGCCTCCCTCCCCGCCATGGAGACAGACCAGGGGGAAGCAGCGCCAAGAAAAGGGAGCCGCGACCAATGTCTGCATTTGCTGCGAGGGAGAGGAGGGGAAACCACCGAAGACTGTGCCGCTTTGGAGAAAGGCATCCAGTGGGGGTCACCACAACATGAAGAACTGTATTAAAGGGTCGTGGCATTAGAAAGGTTGAGAACCACTGGTTTAGACTGAGAAATTGACAATGGCAGACTAATTATTGCCAAGAAATTAAGGACGTGTCCATGCAGTCACCAAAGGTTGAAATGAAATCCAACAACATTTTCCTTTAAAAAAAATAATAATCTACAAAGAGCACTTAGACTTAGAATAATTTTATTGTCACTTGGAATGTACACTAATCGGCATACATTAACATGAAATTTTGTTGCATGCAGCTCTCAAAGGGTCTCCACAGCTTGGCAATTTGGCTGCTCTAGGTAAGAAGTTAGAACATGGGCACTTTTGCGTGGCACCTTTGCACCAGTCTAGAAGCAGCTCTGGTGATGTCTGTCTGCATGATGTTGACTCATTAGAAGGTGGAACAAAGCTGAGACTATAGATAGTTTTTCATTGGTGTACCTTTGATCTTACCACACACCCTAATTTCTGGCCATAATTCCTCAACCGCTACTGAAACCTTCTCATGCTGACAAAAGAAAAGGACATTGGGGTCTGTCAAGGCATCCATACGAGGAGACAAAAAAATCCCCAACCCTTCACGCTTATTTATCTTTATAAATATCACATGTACTCAGGGGTTGTATTCACTTACTTTTGCTACCGGTTCGCAAATGTGAGCATGCACGCCTCCTCCACACATATGTAGAGTCTTCTGCGCATGTGCAGAGGGTCAAAAAAAGGGAACTAATGATGTCCGGGCAGGTGGGTGGAGCCCACAGTTCCAGGGTCCAGCCGGTTTTCACCAGTTCACCCGAACCGTTAGTAAATTGCTTAGGCAGTTCGGACAACTGGTTAAAAATAAAGTGCAAGAGAGGTTTTCTGTCTGTCTGTGTCTGTCTGTCTGTCTGTCTGTCTGTCTGTCTGTCTGTCTGTCTCTCTTTATATCTATCTCTCTCCCTTCAGTTAATAGCTCCATTTAACAGTTGCAGTTGAGTCAAGTCAATAAACAACAAAAAACTGACAGGATTAGGGCAGGGAAACCCATCAGTCACCCATCTAGGGATGGGATTAACCTCTTCCCTTCAGGTAGAAGGACAAGATTACAAACATTTTCATTATAAAAAGTATTAAGTAACACTTCTGTGATCAGCTGATACTCCCTGGA